>BTPG01000005.1:143921259-143948759 GCA_036245525.1 Semisulcospira habei | reverse complement strand
AAGTCGGTGGATTCATTTAGATAAAGGAATTGCTTATGACTAACTGGATGCAGTCCCGGCGTAGAGGTCAGCGTTGATTCATGAGTCAGTGCACGTCTTCGCACAAAACACTACAACCCTCCCCTCCTTCTCCTCCCCACCCCCACCCCCCTTTTTTCCGTTAAAAAACCCCTTTCCATCGTCCGACTCCCCGTTTCTGGATCTGCTCCTGAGCATCTGGCACTGGTCAAGGCAATCAATCACTCTGCAGTAAAAATGGATGTGTCGGTCTCGCTGAACTCTTGCTTGTGGTATATAACAGTACGCACAAGTTCATCGGACCTATGGCTGTTTGCTTACTGGAATAATTGTCTGCAATTGCTTACTGGAATAATTGTCTGCAAACTGCATCAACCTCTCGTAATACTTGCACGTGTTCATATTACTTCTAACTCGTTATTCAAAACTTTTTTTCCCCCGTCGACGTAGGCGTAAACGTTCCATTCCTCGTTAAAACAACAACAACAAAAAGCAACAACAACAACAAAAAGCAACAACAACAACAACGACGACGACAACGACAACAACATCAGCAACAACATTTTACAAGATAATGAAAGAGTTGTGTTCTTTTAAATGAGTCAATGGCCACTTGCGACTTTCAAATCTATCAGCGAAACAAGGTTTATGCAATATTAATTCGAAAACGGAAGCGGAAAACGATGAACTAGCAATTAATCACTTCGACCTACACAGGCCTGATGTAACGCACGCAGACTTGCCCCAGTCGCACGTACAGACTCTCGCACAACAGACGCATACACCGCCACTGCACTGACTCAGTCGGGCGCATTCACGCGGTAAAACTCAACACACTAGCTCTCTTTCTCCTGTGGGTCTTTATAAAAGTAAGCAATAAAAGAACACTCAAAAGATTATGTACACCACACCTTACCACTACAAGCACATCAACACCGCATACACATACACAATGTAAACGCCAGGCTAGGTAATTGTCTCTCACAATTCAACCTATTTTACTGGTGTATCTTTTGGTGACGTTCTGTCCTCCCACGTCTAGGCGTGTAGGTCTTTCGTCGCACGCTTCCGAGTCGTCCCGTTTCTCGCACCGTGGACGTCCTCCTGACTCGATCTGTAGCGCAGTCCCTGCTGACCCGGGTGTCTCGGCACAGGTCGCTCACTTCCTGAGTGAAGAAATGAAATCGCAGTAGGTCTCTTGGCGGTAGCCTCTGTTGACTGACGTCTCGGCGTCACGTCGCTCCGCTCCACGCAAGAACTCTGTACAATAAAGTCCTAATATCATAACACTTGCTAAACACACATATTGGATGATACGAGGTACATTACGTAACCTGGCTGATACAAATAACTCTCACACGTTCATTCACACACACACGTGCTTCATAACCCGAACTACTTTCGTAACACCCCATAACCGTCACTACATTGAAACGGACTATAACCTGACACTCTCGCCATACATTATTTCACACATTGGAAAAGACTACACTTAACCACGTACTACCTTCATAACGACTTAGGCATTCTCCGCACATTCCTTAGTTATCCATCTCGGTAAATAACTAATAATAATAATACCGGTATAATAACGGTATTATTATTATTATTATTATTATTATTATTATTATTATTATTATTATTATTATTATTATTATAACTACATAGAAAATCACTGGTTATCTCAACGAATTCCAAACCAACATAACTGAACCAAACCCATCAACACTACACAACCGAATTAACTCTTACTAACGCATACTATCTTTAACTCCGTAGCTGTTGATAATACATATAAAAACATACCTGAATTCTAGGTTTCAGAGTCTTGGAATACGGACTAGGCCGTATCTCACACACGTCTGTCCACACTGACAGTATAGCCCCGTACTAACTATTTAGACCTCTGATAGACTGAGCTCTCGCCTAAAACTCCGTTCAAAACGTTTCCCTATGATTGCACGTGGCCTCGTGCCTCCACGGAATATCTGTCACAAGACAAACCGCTGACAAACCCGTACCATACAAAAACCTCTGCGTGAACCCTATGCTTGAGCATAGAGTTTCATCACATCTGAGATGACTCTATTTTGCGATGATCTCATATGTCACTGAAATTAATAGCTGCACAGCAGAAAGCCTTTTCCCAATAATGAATCGGATTCAGTGGTCGTTCTAACAATTTTGTTTAACTCATTCAAGACGTGCCGCCTCCGGATACGCGGCATAAGCCGCGTATCCGGAGGCGGCACGTCTCGAATGAGTTAAACGTAGCAAGCTAAAACGGGATAAGGGAAGCTACGAAACATCAATTCAAAAGTGTACTGAACTTTAGTGTTTCCTATGATTCCAAAAATGTCGCAATTCTTTTGTTTGTCAGTATATTAGAGCAAAGGGGAAGGTGAGAATTGAGAATAACACAAAGCGTTATCCTCTTTCTATTTTTGGCATACGCCACATCTATCCGTTGTCATACTGGCGTGGAAAATTTGAGGAGTAAATACGGAGGAAGAGGAGTGATACGGAATAAAGGGGGGGGTGGGGGGGGGGGGTAAGATGGGCGGAAGTAATTTTCACGCCAGATCGACGCGGGGTCATTTCAAGTTTTGCGTGCGCTATATTGACCCCTTGCCGATCTGGCGTGACCACAAGAAACTGACCCCTTGTCGATCTGGCGTGACCACAAGAAACTGACCCCTTGTCGATCTGGCGTGACTACAACAAACTGACCCTGGGTCGATCTGGCGCTACTACAACAAATTTATCCTGGGTCAGTCGAGCTAGCGCGACTACATCAACTGACCCTGGGTCGAGATGGAGTGACTGCAACAAATTGACCCTGGGTAGATCTGGCGTGACTACAACAAAATTGACCCTGGGTAGATCTGACATGACTACAGCAAATTGATCCTGGGTCGAGCTTGCGTTACCGACTGCAACAAAGTGATCTCAGGTCTGTCTGGCGCATTAGTCATTTTGACCTGTTGCACAGGTCACAGCAGTAATGGGTAGACCATCGAAAACCGATGATGTCGTCATTGTGCATGACTTCTATTTGTGGGTGCGGGTGTGGCTGGCCAAGCCAATCCAGGAGCCACACCTGCGAGGGCAATGGTGGCACTGGAACGTAGCTGTGGGGAGAATCGCCGCTGTCTTCTGCGAGCTCTGGCACTGGTAATTCGTTCGCGCCGATTGTGTTCAAAGAGCGTGCAGGCTTTCCTGGTGGCGGCACGCCAGCCAAATCTGTCTTGTGCTTGTGCTTCAAGTTCCTTTACCGGGAAGACGCAGTACTTGAGGCTGTCTGTTATGCAGTCTTTGAAGCGTTTCTTTGGCCGTCCTTGCTTCCTGTGGCCTTTTGAGAGTGCACCATACAGGAGTTGGCGTGGAATGCGAGAATCATCCATGCGTATGACATGACCTGTCCAGCGAAGTTGTGTCTTTAAGATCAAGGCTTCAACAATTACTAAGCCAGCATTATCCAGGACTTTCAGGTGTGTCACCTTGTCTTGCCATTTGATGCCCATGAGTGAGCGCAGGGATCTCATGTGGAAACGTTCAAGCTGTTTGAGGTGCTTTCTGTACAGCGTCCATGACTCACAGCCGTAGAGGAGGCTGGGGAGGACTACTGCCTTGTAGACTTTGATCTTGGTGGAGAGCTTGACGTTGTTGTTATTCAACACACGAGTGCGCAGACGACCCAGGGCTCGGCTGGCTTTGCTGATGCGAGCTGCGATTTCCTTGTCGATAGTACCGTCAGAAGAGCTGATGCTCCTCAGGTACCTGAACTGGTCGACAGTCTTCAGCTCGGTGCCTTCGATATACACTTTGGGGCTGGTTGGTGCAGGACCTCGGTCTTGTTGAGACTGATGGTGAGGCCAAACAGCCGAGAGGCTTCCGAGAACCTGTTGACAGTGGTCTGGAGGTCAGACTCCTTGTGCGCCATCAGCGCATAGTCATCGGCAAACAGCGCCTCAAGGATCAGTCTCTCGATGGTCTTGGTCCTGGCGTTCAGTCGACGGAGGTCGAAGAGAGAGCCGTCTAGTCTGTACTTCAGGTACACTCTTTTCTCAAGGTCACGTACTGCATGGGTCAGGACACACGTGAAGAACAGGTTGAACATCACGGGGGCAAGAACACAACCTTGTTTGACACCGTTGGAAATGTCGAAGGGTGCGGATGTGTCGCCGTTTGACTGGACAACTCCTACCATTCCATCATGGAAGAGGCGGATGATGTTGGTGAACTTCCTGGGGCACAAAGCGCTTCTCTGTTCACGGTGTCGAATGCTTTGGTCAGATCTATGAAGACAGCGTAGAGGTCCATGTGCTGCTCAATGCATTTCTCCTGGACCTGTCTCACAGAGAAGACCATGTCGACTGTGCTGCACCGGGTCTGAAGCCACACTAAGCCTCTGGGAGTGCTTCTTCAGATACAGAGCTGATCAGGCGGTTGAGGATGACTCTCGCGAGGGTCTTGCCAGCAATGGACAAGAGTGAGATCCCTCGGTAATTGGCACAGTCTGCTTTGCTGCCCTTGTTCTTGAACAGGGAGACGATTGTAGCATCTCTAAATTCATGTGGCATGTTCTCCTCTGCCCAGATGCATGTCAGAATGTTGAGGAAGGCATCAAGGGTCTCAGGTCCAACTGCTTTGAAGAGCTCTGCAGGGATGTCGTCCATGCCTGCAGCCTTGCCGGAGCTAATCTGGTTGATCGCTTTCTTGACCTCGTCTAGGGTAGGCGGGAGGTCAAGGTCATCCAGTGTCGGCTTATGGGGATTCATGTCCAGGGCCGCAGGGTCGACAGTGGAAGGCAGGTTCATCAGATTTGAGAAGTGTTCTCTCCAGCGCTCAGTCATGCTGCCTTTGTCTTTCAGCAAGGTGAAACCGTCGGAAGAAAAGAGAGGGGTTGTGCTGGGTCTGGCAGGGCCGTAGACAGTTTTCATTGCGCTGAAAAACTCCTTGGAGTTGTTGGATTCAGCAAAGTGTTCAAGTTCTTTTGCCTTGCTGTCCCACCAGGTGTCCTGCATGTTGCGGAGCTCTCTCTGGGCTTTTCTCTGGAGGTTTTTGAAGCGGTCTTTCTTGGACAAGGTGATTTGATGTCGTTCTGCCACTCGATGAAGGCACTGCGCTTTTTCTCCAGTAGCTTGTTGATCTCTTCATTGTTCTCATCGAACCAATCCTGGTGTACCCTCTGCTTGGGTCCAAGCACGTCTTTGGCAGACTCCGTCACCATCCCTTTGAACTGATTCCACATTTCAGTTGGGTTGCTAGTCAACGGTCCACGGGCAGTTAGCAGGTCATCAAGGTGGGACTGGAAGTTTTCCTTGACGTCCGGGCGCTTCAGCTTGGCCAGGCTGAATGAAGGTCGGGTGAGCTTCGGCCTCTTCCTGTGTGCTGGTGCAATGTGCAGGTTGAGGACAGACCGCACCAGCCGATGGTCGGTCCAGCACTCGGCTCCTCTCATGGCTCTGGTGATTCTGACATCACGAGTATCCCGCTGGCGGACAATGACATAGCCTATGAGATGCCACAGCTTGGACTTGGGATGCATCCATGTTGTCTTGTACTTACTAGCCAGCCTGAAGCGGGTGTTGGTGATGGCGAGTCCATTCTCAGCGCACAATGTCAGCAGCAGCAGGCCATTGCTGTTCATCTTGCCCAGCCCGTGTGGGCCCATCACTCCTTCCCAGCAGTCACATTCTCGCCCAACTCGAGCATTGAAGTCACCAAGCACGATGAGTTTGTCACTTGCAGGGGTGGACTTCAGGAGGGAGTCGAGGCTCTCATAGCAGTAATAAATTACCATTTACGCCCTTGTTGCCAATGATGAATACACACACGCGCGCACACACCACACACACACACACACACACACACACACACACACACACACACACACACACACACACACACACACACACACACACACACACACACACACACACACACTCACACTTAATTCCCTCCTCTCGATGGCCACCCTTTGCCATTATACGAGCCCCCTCTAGGGAACTTGGTCAAAGTTGATCGCACTAACAACTGGACGGAGCACTTGGCTTCTCGTGTCTCACGTGCATTGAGGCGACATTTGGGCACTCGCCACTACCTCATCATACACTGAACAGCCAATAGCCTCCTCTGTCTGAGGTACCACATTTACAGGTCAGAATACAATACAGATTCTGCTGATGTTGACTAAACAGGGTCTTAAACATTACAAGGACAGACAGAGTAACCAGTCCACAACCGAGATAAAATTCAACACTACCCACGGATACATTGTAGTTTCAGCAAGAAGTGTAGATCCTCATGAAGTGTACTCATCTGCAAGAGGTATAAATCCTCATGAGCCCCCGCATATGCGGGGGCTCATGAGGATTTATACCTCTTGCTGAAACCACTTTGTATCCATGTTCTTTGACGGCTGTGGATCTTTAGCGCTGAATATCCATTAATTTGAAAAGCACCATCTGCGTCCACTGGCAGTGAAGGGGTTAATGGATCCATTTATAATGGAAGAGACGTAGATAGCGCATCACATTTAGCGCATCGTTTCACATTCATGAGTATGCTTAGATCCCAGATAAGAGAAAGAGATTCCTGAACGGCTAACGATGTAGTACTAAACTTCCCTTCGAAGTCAAAACACATTAATTCCAACATATTCATGCTGGACTTGTGTGTTTTTGCCTTTAAAGAGAAGTCTTTCACGCGAGCCGTAAATGCAAGAATCCTCGCACGTTTAACCCTTTGGGTGTAGGCTGCGGTTTCCTAAGGGAATCATCGCCACTAAAACCGCTGCGACAGTCAAAGGGTTACAGGGGCGGATCAGTTACCTCGAAAGGGGGGGGGGGGTTCCAACTTTTTGTTTGGGACCTTCAACCTGATACAAAAGGCCTCCCCGACGCTAGACCTTGCTTCGGAAAGCGGGGAGGGAGTGTGTGAGTGTGTGTGTGTGTGTGTGTGTGTGTGTGTGTGGGGGGGGGTGACGGTGG
Organism: Semisulcospira habei; assembly: GCA_036245525.1. Lineage (NCBI taxonomy): Eukaryota > Metazoa > Mollusca > Gastropoda > Semisulcospiridae > Semisulcospira > Semisulcospira habei. The sequence continues at coordinate 143,941,746 of BTPG01000005.1, read as the reverse complement.
GGAGTCAGGTGCGTGTGGAGGGGGGGGGGGCGGTTCCTTTAAAGAAATTTGAGTCGGGGGGGGAGGGGGGGCAACCACTGGACCCCCCCCCCCCCCGGGTTAAAAATGTAACAAGAAGCACAAGTTAAATCCAAAATGGCCCATGAGAATCTATACCCCGTGCCACTCGGACGGCATTCGCTAGTGTAACTGATGGGTCCCCAAGGAGCGTCAGTTACGGCACCAGAAGTAGCAGTTAGCAGGAAGAGTCTGAATAGGATACGACCAGAGTTGACAAGAGAGTGCTGAATGCACCCACTGGGAGCCCGTTCTGGCACCAGCATGCCGAGTGCTGACCTTTCCATTTCCACGAATCGCTTCGGTCAGCGTTTTTTGGTGCCGCTGCATTTAGGATGGGAGTTATTGGGCAAATGCTCCCATTCGTACGTGAGATGTCGGAGTAGTACGGCGATGCTGTAGAGTTTGATGTAGATGTAGAGGGTGGATTGTTGACGTAGATGTAGATGCGGTGGTGGGAAAGGATTAACCCTAACTTATTGCATCCTGAGTATAGCATCATAAATTGTTTTAGATATCCTTTGAGGTCTACGTCACACGATCGACCATGATAGTTCAAGGGTGGTGTCAGAATAGCTTGACGCCGACAGGCGCCAAGCTAATCTGGCACTACCCTTGAATTATCATGGTCGACCCTTCTCCTGCTGTAGTGCATCAGGGCTGAATAGGATCGCTTTGTGTCGAGTTGCTTCCTACAGGAATCAACTCGACAAAAATTAATGCGCGACCGACAGCCAAATGGTTGAGCGACTTGTAGTTATTGTCATTTCGGTTTCCGTGTGTGTGTGTGTGTGTGTGTGTGTGTGTGTGTGTGTGTGTGTGTGTGTGTGTGTGTGTGTGTGCGTGCGTGCGTGCGTGCGTGCGTGCGTGCGTACATGCGTGCGTGCGTGCGTGTGTGTGTGTGTGTGTGTGTGTGTGCGTGCGTGCGTGCGTGCGTGCGTGCGTGCGTGCGTGCGCGCGCGCATTCCCCCTCCCTCTCCGTCCTATGTACCATTACACGTAAATCTGAAGACAAATTTCAGTGCCATTTGTGTGTGCTGTGCCTTGCCTCTACGTCAACGTAATGAACTTCGGTTCTACCGCAGTCTGGACACGCAGCAAATGCACACGAGTAGTAACACTTGTTTATTCTGCGCAGCCGTTAGCGCGTAAATATTTGAAAAAGATCTGTTTCTCGTACATATAGTGTTGTAGATATATAACGGAGCTGTCATTTCCTGTATGTAGCGTTTTGTAGTCATCTGTTGAGAAACCTTTCTTTGAACAGTGACGGCGTTAATGGGCTTTTAAAATACCGAATCTCGGGAAAAACCTCGCATTAAGATCTAAACAGAAAGTAACGTGCACCTAATATAATTTTATCACTCAGTGTCACCGATTTGTCCCACCGTCTCTGAACTGCGCATTTCAAATACCACGTGACCCATTAGAATCGATCGGTCGATGGATTTGCGTCACAGTTTACACCACCTGACAAATTGCAGATTTATTCTTTGGATTTAGATCTAAATTAGTCTTTGACGCAAGGGATGATCGTAAGTGCACACACTCGCGTGTCCGGCAAAATAATGGTAGGTTTGCGCTTCGGATTTAACGTCAAGTTTCGTCAGTAATTATCTCACTATCCAGTAAGCAAAAGGTCCTCGGGGCAACATCCGTCTCGCCAGGCCCACGCACTGAAGCCGACATCGGCCAGAGGACCTTTTGCAAACGGAAGATTGTTGATGTGAACGACCACTGGTCATTCATCGGGGGATTTCGCAGCTCAGCAGCAGAGGAGAGAGGACGGTCCACCGCGTCTGTCCAACCAAGCAAACAAGCGAGCAAGCAAGCCAGCCTACACGCCACAGAGCGCAAGTGCACGGTTGACCGCACAGCGCCTCACGACGAGAACCGAGTATGGCCTCTAAGCGCAACAGGCGACAGACCAACAGACAACAGGTGGAGAACTACACTTCCAACCTCCCCAAAGCGCCACAACCACAGCCGGGGGCCAGGAGAGAGACAAGGAGCTACCGGCCCCCTCTGTCTCCTCCATTTCAGCGGAGAGAGCAACCGATGAGGGTGCCCTCGCCCCACAATCGGTACACTCTCTGCAGCAGGCCCGCCGACCATCCACCATGGAAGAGATATTCCAAAGGTTCACCCCACCGCCAGAACTTAAACAGTTCTATGAGGAGAACAGAGAGCTGTTCGACGGCACCGACACAATCAACGATGAACCCACCATGTCATCACCACTACAACCAGAAGAGGAGACCCAGGACTCGGCGGAGCCATCGTCGGAGCCAGATTTCCCGCCCCCCCCCCCCCCCTCCCCCCCCCCCCCCCCCCCCCCCACGGCCAGTCGACATTCCCGAATCGCTAACTCGGGAACGGCCGGCATCAATTGAGGAGGAGGGGACTCGGCTCCAGGCGATGGGGTTTGACGACCTGGTGCTCTTGATTCAAGACGCCATCCCGGCACTACTGTCACCCGAGGGCGACGTATATCATCGGGCACTGGTCACCACCCGGTGGCTGGTGCACTCGGGCGCCATCAGAGATCTCCAAACCCCCACGACGGAAAGCAAGGCCAGCCAGGCCACAGCCCAACAAACCCACAGAGAGTGCCAAGCGACGACCGCCGCACCAACGACAGCCAACAAAAAGACCGGCAACACGCCCCCCGCCACCAAACACACAGGGTGCGGGAACACCTCACCCACGACCCAAGAGACAGGCACCGAAACGGAAGATGCACCAATCCCGACCGGCAAGACCACCAAGAACACGGGGACAGACCCGGCCCCCCAACAGCCACCACCACAGCCAGGCGACGGACCAACCACCGACCCACGGCAACACAAACGCTACAGGCCACCCAAGCGATTCCGAGAACAACGCCGGACGCTGCTCCCCACGCCGCCACCACACCTCCGCCTGCCACCCCAACACCGCCCCCACCCCGCTCAACCCCACGCCAGACTCCAAAGCCCATGCTCCTCTGGCCACCACCACCGCCACCACAACGCCCTAAACCCTTCCACTGCCAGCGACGGTTTCTCCAGCCACCCCCACCACCACCACCACTCCTGTAAGACCTTCTAGAGTGGCTGGCCTACCACCACCCCCCAGCCTGGCACTAAGCAACGGTCCCCCGGCCACACCACCCGCCTCCACCACCACCAACCACCCGGCCCTGGCAACACCATCAGCCACTGCGCGACGGAGCGACAGACAGTCAGCAAGACAGGCCCCCCCCCCCCCTGGACCCCCCCCCTCGGGCGAAATCAGCGATAGCTGGAAGCCCTAGTCCCTCCCAAATCTGCATCTGCATCTGCCCCCCCCCCCCCACCCACCCACCCACCCCCACTGTTTGATTTTTCGGCGCCTAGAAGCAAGCAAGGTTTGCCGCCTACTCCACCCCCCCCCCCACCCCCTCCCCACTGTTTGATTTTTCGGCCGTTTTGGAAACAAGATGTAGCGTGGTGGAGGCCCTTTGTATCAGGTTTAAGGTCCCAAAGAAAACGTTGGAACCCCCCCCCCCCCCCCCGGAGGTCAGTGATCCGGCCCTGTATTCCTTTTGGCAAACCATATTGATAAGCTTCCTTTCAGTTGGCTGCAAAGGGAGTTTCTTTGGTAATTTGAGGATCATCGCGAATGTAAATCTGGTGGCCCCGGACGGCCCGCTGTTGATGATAGATAGCATTCAATCACGACATAGTCAGTTATAGACGATAGATGTTTAATGTCGGGCGTTTTTTAATTTTGGTAAAAATAAATGCGTTTTCTTGGCTCTTTTCGGCTATTTGTTTTCATTCTGAGACATAAGAAGCACCATTCTGAGACCAATAACTCATTCTACCCTCGACACACCACAGCAAGATATGGCTCGACCATGATAGTTAAAGGGGGATGACAGAATAGCTTGGCGCCTTTAGACACCAAGCTATTCTGCCACCACCCATGAACTATCATGGTCGATCTGTCTCCTGAATTGTAATGCAGTCCTCAGAGGATAACTGCAAAATGTGGGTATTTCGTACCTCGGGCACAATGAGATAAACTGAACGGCAGTCGTCGACTGGGCTCACTTTTCAGTCACACATTCATGAAAGCGAATGGTCATGAAAGCGAAAAAGTCAGACCATGTGTCCCCCATCCTGCACGCTCTCCACTGGTTGCCAGTGAAGGAGAGAGTCAAGCACAAAGTCTTGTCCATTTGTCATGTTTCTCTTTCTGGCACTGGACCCACTTATCTCTCAAAGCTCCTTCACTGTTATATTCCTTCGAGGCAATTGCGCAGTTCGTCCAATATGTGACAATAAAATGCTTCGTATTCCTACAGTAAGGACTAAAGGATTTGGGCAGAGATCTTCAGTTTTCTTACCAGGGTCCATCAGCCTAGAATGGTCTTCCTAAATCATTGAGACACAGTGAGTCTAGTGCCAGTTTTAAACACAGCCTTAAAACCCATCTTTTAAATCTTCCTTATTATTATTATTACATTCCTCTTCAACCCTCTCCCCCCCCCCCCCCCTTCCAAAGTTTTTTGCCCTGCCAGTCTCTCTCCATTCAGACTGACGGGCTTCCCTCCTTCCGGCCTCATCCCCTCACATTCAGTCTCCGGCTCCCTCCTCTAGCCCTTGAATCTTCTTCACAATGATCAGTCTTGCTACTCTGACTCTCCGTTTCGTTTTTTTTATTGAAGACACGCAACATAAAATTCCGACTTTAACGACACTTCCCAGGAATTTACGATCGAACAAGTGCACTTGCTACGTCCCCACTCGCTCTCATTTTAATTAAAACCCTTGAAGCAACTCCGTACAGATTGTCAGTTTTACCGCGGCTGCACACAAATCCACACCCCGATCCCATGTCGGACAAATAACTAACCAGCTCGGCCGCCCATCGTCCTGGCCCGCAACTCTATTCCATTCGCAAAAGGCATAGATTCTCATGTTCCCCTGCAAGATACAGGGGCTCGTTAGAATCTATACCCTTTGCTGGCAGAAATCGATTGTTTCTACTTGTTCAAAGAGAGGATATTGTCGGTGATTAGTTTAGGTCGGTGAAAGCAGTCCATGTCGCCGGGACTCATAAAATGCGGAGTGAAATGTTGGACCGGGGCGTGGACTGAATGTAGATCGCCTGCTTTTGCTTGTGCGCCGTAAGCGTTTTGCCAGACAAGTGACTGCCCGGCTAATGGAGCAAGGCGACTTGAGATTGAAGTGCGGGCTGTGAAACAAATTGAAACCCCGCGGGAGTCTCCCTTGGAAAGTAAATTCTACATTGTCAATTCTCGTATGCAAATTGTGGCGATTTCGTAAGGAGAAAATGTAGGTTTTATTGTAAGTTACACCACTTCCTTGTAAGGCAATGTGGACTTTGACATCCTGCGCTATCTGCCGTCACTTGTGACACTGATCACACTGGTTATCTCCCTCAATTCTCTACCGTGGTAGCCCATCGAAGGAGAGAACCAGTGAGAACGTTGATGGAGGCTTCAAAATTCTCTGTCATGATGTCATGCTGGCGGCTAGCCGATTGTATTTTCAAGAATCAATTTCCATTTTGACAGGATGTTAACCCCTTTATTGTCGAGAAAAATTGAACACCACCCAACAGTTTTAGAAGAGGTATAAATCCTCATGAGCCCCCGCAGTTGCGGGGGCTCATGAGGATCTATACCTCTTGCTGAAACCAATTTGTATCGGCCATGTTCTTTTGACGGGGGTTGGGGCTCTTGGCGCTGAATTTACAATGATTTTATTTTAAGCGCAGTCTGCGACCGCTGTCAGCGAGGCGGTTAAGGAGGAGTATGAATTTATGCACGTAGGCCCACGCAATTTTGTCACGTGATTTTCAACTTTAATTATTTTATTTATTTATTTATTTATTTATTTATTATCATTATTTTATTATTATTATTATTTTATTTATTTATTTATTATTATTTTTATTTATTTATTTATTTATTTATTTATTTATTTATTTATTTTTTTTTTTTGGGGGGGGAGGTTAAAGTGTCGGTTGAATGGATACAATTGGTTATCTCCCTCAATTCTCTACCGTGGTAGCCCATCGAAGGAGAGAACCAGTGAGAACGTTGATGGAGGCTTCAAAATTCTCTGTCATGATGACCGTCATACTGGCGGCTAGCCGATTGTATTTTCAAGAATCAATTTCCATTTTGACAGGATGTTAACTCCTTTATTGTCGCGAAAAACTGAACACCACCCAACAGTTTTACAAGAGGTATAGATCCTCATGAGCCCCCGCAGTTGCGGGGGTTCATGAGAATCTATACCTCTTGCTGAAACCAATTTGTATCCATGTTCTTTTGACTGGGATTGGGGCTCTTGACGTTGAATTTACAATGATTTTATTTTAAGCGCAGTCTGCGACCACTGGCGGCGAGGGGGGTAAGGAGGGAGTATGAATTTATGCACGTGGGCCCACGCAATTTTGTCACGTGATTTTTTTATTATTTTATTTTATTTATTTATTTTATTTATTTATTTATTTATTTATTTATTTTTTTTTTTGGGGGGGAGGGGGGGTTAAAGTGTCGGTTGCATGGATACTATTGTCCTGCAGGGACAACCTGCACGTGACGCGGAAGAAGAATATAATGAGTACTTTAAATCATTGAGAATTTATGAACATGCATTCACAGTTGCTTGTGAGAAATTAATACCATTAGTTATGTTGTTGCTGCCAGTATTGTGATCGCTTCACCAGTTGTTGCTGGTCTAATGCTTATATTGTGTGTGCGCGCGCGCGTGTGTGTGTGTGTGTGTGTCTGTCTGTCTCTCTGTCTGTGTGAATGTGGTATGACTGGGCAAAGTTGGGAGGGGAGAGGGTAATTTCAGTATTTTTTAGGATGAATGTGGGATATCATGTGAGAGAGAATGGAATTAGCTCGGAAATGACGTGGATGAGACTGCACGAAAAACAAAAACGTTAAAATCTTTACCCAATCGATGTTGGAACACTACCAGTAAGCAAAAAGCCGTCGGACCTGAGTCGGCCTACGATTGTAGGGCTTTAACCCAGGGACATTTTGCTCACCGAGCAATGTTTCAATCCCTCCAGTCCCTGCTACTTCTAACTTAATACCCTCTCCTCCTGAAACAGCAAGTGGCTTATGCAACTCATGGTCCGAACACCCGTTGTCATGAGCTCCGAGAAACACAGGTATAAAATATGACCAAGAACACGCATAAGTTCTCATGAGGAACCTGCGGTGTCTGATAAAGATTAGCAGACAAAAAGCGTTTGCCGAGGAAACGTGCCGGCTGATGTCTTGTACTGTCGCTTCAACCAACTCATTCGAGACGTGCCGTGCATACTCGAGAAGTGCCGTATACGGATACGCCTCGAATAGCCGCGTATACTTATGCGGCACTTCTCGAGTGACTTAGAGACAGGACCCACGATGACATTAGAAAGGTTACGTTTGCGACGAACGACTCCCAACAACGAACGAGAGCGAAGTCACGGCGCATAACCAGCTTCTACCATAAGCACACACAACGCTCCAAAAATCTCCAAGATGCATAGATCCTCATGAGCCCGTAGGGCTCATGAGGATCTATGCATCTTGGAGATGTTCAGAGTGATAATGCTTATGAGGATCTATGCCTTTTGGAGATGTTGTCTATGCTTGTGGTACAAGCTGCTTAGCATCCGCCGTGGCCTTGCTCTCGTTCGTTGTTGGGAGTTTTTCGGCGTAAGCGTAACCTCTCCATCACCTTCCTAATAAAACCTAAACTTACTTAGGGACGGCGATCCTTCAATGTAAGAATGTATAGTTTTGTGGATCCTTGCAGGTGTTACTGAAGAGCACGTGCACATCTGTGTGTCCACACATAAGGGGATTCTCAAGGACTGTTTGAAATTCAGCGGCATGTCTTGATTTAAAAAAAAAAATTACATTGAAGGAGGATCTGTGAGTTTCTTTATACGGTTTTAGTCTCATCAGCTACAAAGAATAACCCCCCGAAGAAAGAAGCACGCTTGGAAAGACAGTTAAACACAATTATCGGCTTTAAGCCGCGAATCCGGATGCGGCACGTCTCGAAAGAGTTAACAAACAAGTTATACAGTTCGCTACTTATCTTGTCAGTAAACTGTTACGTTTCCTCGCGCTGGGACCATACGGCGTTGAGGCGCGTCCCCTGGGTGGTGGATAGGGGGTCCCTCGTGAGAGGGGTGCACCGAATGAAATAAGGTGCCGTGAACCAACATGGTCTAAGGGAAGGTGACCCCGACAGAAAACCCCTGGTCCTCCTAGTAAGGGGGTTGGGCGTGGGGGTAGCTTCCCCACCCTGCAAAAAAGGAAATAGCTACAAAAACGCCGACGAAAAGATTAACAGTAATTCCTTTCCTGGAGGAGGAAGGTTCTTCTACTAGAAGACTTATGACGTCCTGTGGTGAAAGCCGGAAGTCTTCGGAAGCCACAGGACCGAGCCGCCTCTCTCTATCCAGGGATACAACCATGGGCACATGGAATGTCAAGACCATGTACCAGAGCGGCAAGGCCGCCCAGATAGCAGCGGAAATGCAAAAGTACAACCTTTCCCTGCTAGGCATCAGTGAAGCCAGATGGACGCAGTCTGGCCAGAAAAGGCTGTTAAGTGGGGAGATGATTCTGTATTCAGGTCATGAAGAGGAGAATGCCCCCCATACAGAAGGAGTAGCACTCATGCTGTCACCAGTGGCACAGAGAGCGCTGATGGGCTGGGAACCTCTTGGGCCAAGAATTATAACAGCAGCCTTTAGAACCAAGAAAAAGCTCAAGCTGAACGTCATCCAGTGTTATGCGCCCACCAATGACAGTGACGAGGAAGAGAAACAAGAGTTCTACGACCGACTCCAGAGTGCCGTGGACAAATGTGCGGAGCGAGACATCACCATCGTCATGGGCGATTTTAATGCCAAAATAGGGGAGGACAACACCGGATACGAAGAGGTGATGGGGAAACAGGGACTAGGCTCGGAGATGAGTGAGAACGGGGAGAGGCTTGTAGACTTTTGTGCTCTAAACCGACTTGTCATTGGAGGCAGCATCTTCCCACACAGAAGAATACACAAAGCAACTTGGGTCTCACCTGACCATACAACAGAGAACCAAATAGACCATATCTGCATTAGCAAGAAATTTAGAAGATCCCTTCAAGATGTTCGAGTGAGGAGGGGAGCAGATGTCGCCTCAGACCACCATCTGCTTACCTTAAGAATGAAGCTCAAGCTAAAGAAAAGCCGCACAGAGACAACAAGAAGACAGCGCTATAATGTAGGCCTCCTGAGAGAAACTGGAGTTAGAGAAGAGTTCAAACTGGTGCTGTCCAACCGGTTTCAAGCGCTACAGGAGCTAGTAAATGAAGAGGAGGCGGTCACCACAGAGCAGCAGTGGAAGGCAGTTAGAGAGGCGCTGAACTCAACCTGCAAAGACACTGTAGGGTTCAGGAAACACCACCACAAGGACTGGCTGTCGGCACAGACCTTGAAGAAGATAGAAGCGAGGAAGCAGAAAGAAAGCAGCGGTCAACAACAGTCGCACGAGAGCAGCCAAAGTAAGGGCACAGGGGGAATACTCGGAAGCCAACCGCGAGGTGAAGAGGAGTATCAGGGCAGACAAGAGGGCCTACACAGACAGCCTGGCAGCAGAGGCAGAAAAGGCAGCAGGCAGCGGCAACATGAAACAGCTCTACGACATTACCAGAAGATTGTCGGGTAAGTATGGCCATACAGAAAGACCAGTAAAAGACAAAGAAGGCAAGCCTATTGCAGACAGAGCAGACCAACTCGACAGATGGGCCGAGTATTTTGAAGAGTTACTGAACAGACCTAGCCCACCCGACCCCCCCGACATCCAGCCGGCAGAGACCGACCTACCCATCAGCTGTGACAGACCCAGCCGGGAAGAGATCAGAAAAGCAGTGGCATTTTTGAAGAATGGCAAAGCAGCAGGGCCAGATGGCATCCCAGCGGAGTCTCTGAAAGCAGACCTAGAGACAACAGTTGAGATGCTGTACCCACTGTTTAGAAAGATCTGGGAAGAGGAGGTGATGCCAGCTGACTGGAAGGAGGGGTACCTAATCAAGCTTCCCAAGAAAGGCGACCTCAGCAAGTGTTCCAACTACAGAGGAATCACCTTGCTGTCAGTACCAGGAAAGGTCTTCAACAGGATCATCCTAGAGAGAATGAAGAGCTCCGTTGACCCCCAGCTGAGAGACCAGCAAGCAGGATTCAGGAAGAACCGATCATGTACAGACCAGATCGCCACTCTCCGCATCATCGTGGAACAGTCTCTGGAGTGGAGCTCCCCGCTGTACGTCAACTTTGTGGATTATGAGAAAGCATTTGATAGCGTGGACCGAGAGACTCTGTGGAAACTCCTACGACACTACGGTGTACCCACAAAGCTCGTCCGCCTGATCAAGAGCAGCTATGATGGCATGACATGTCGCGTGATCCACGAAGGGCAGTTCACCAGAGAGCTCCAGGTCAGAACTGGTGTCAGGCAGGGGTGTCTGCTGTCTCCGTTCCTCTTCCTACTGGCCATAGACTGGGTCATGAAGATGACCACAGAGCACAGACGAAGTGGAATACAGTGGACACTGTGGACACAGCTTGACGACCTCGATTTTGCAGACGACTTGGCATTACTGTCCCACACTCATCAACAAATGCAGGACAAGACCACGAGGCTTGCTGACATCTCATCCCAAGTGGGCCTCACCATTCACAAACAGAAAACAAAGACAATGAGGCTGAACGCAACCAGGGAAGAACCAGTCTTGCTTGCTGGCACCCCGTTGGAGGAGGTGGAGTCCTTCACCTATCTCGGGAGCATCATAGACAAAAAAGGCGGCACTGATGCAGATGTCAGAACACGAATCGGTAAAGCCAGAGCAGCCTTTCTCCAGTTGAAAAAAAGTGTGGAGTTCCAGAGAGCTGTCACAACACACCAAAGTCCGGATTTTCAACTCCAATGTAAAAGCAGTTCTCCTATATGGAGCAGAGACATGGAGATTGACAAAAACCACAGTCAACAGAGTACAGACCTTCATGAACAGTTGCCTTAGAAGAATTGTGAAAATCCACTGGCCAGAGAAGATCAGCAACGTCAGACTCTGGGAGAGAACAGAGCAGATAACAGCAGAGAATGAAATTGGGCGAAGAAGATGGGGATGGATCGGTCACAGTCTGAGAAAGCCAGCTTCCAGTATCACTAGGCAGGCATTGTCATGGAACCCCCAGGGAAAGAGGAAAAGAGGTAGGCCGAGAAACTCCTGGCGTCGAGACCTCCAAGCAGACATCAAGAGACTGGGAACCACCTGGAGTAGAATCGAAGGAGAAGCACAGGACAGGAGTTGCTGGAGGTCTCTCGTCGACGGCCTATACCCGGGTAGGGGTGACAGGCGTAAGTAAGTAAGTAAACTGTTACGTTTGCGGTTGTGTTATTCTTCATTGAGCGTATGTGTGTGTTGATCATAGGAAAGATCCGATATTCATTTGAGTTATTTGTGATAAGAATTACGTACCTTTTTAGTAGGATTCATTTTCTTTTGCTTGTAGAATTGCGGTCGATTTCTGTCGTTACATTAGACTGGGAGGTTCTAGTAGCGGCGCGATTATTCTAGTGACCTCAGATATGGCGTCAAAGTTGTGCAGTACATATGTTGGTAACATTTCACAACAATTTGTCGAATGCGCCTAGATGGTAGTGGAAAATTGTAGTTGGATCTAGAGTGTTATTTTTCATGAATATTAATGAGTTTTGGTTACGTTTTCTTTTCTGATTGGTTGTGTTGTGTGAATTTGCTGGATTGTTCGGGAAATCAGTAGTATAATCAGTAGTATAAAAGAGCGCGTTAGGAAATATGTGTGTGCATTGTATGAGAGACGCCGTGTGTCACTAAGTGTTGATGCATTGTAGAGGAGACAGTGTATCAGTGTGGATGCATTTGTCAACGCAGTGTGCTGAGAGTGCATCATGAGAATAAAGTATTGTTTGAAGTCACTCCAGTGTGGTCTACAACCTTATGCGTGCGTCTGGTGTGATTGTATCATACTACGACTACGACTACCACGTAACATAAACGTGTTTGTCTATTTTGAAAACTATTAATAAATTATGTTGTAACTGTATACTTGTTTATTTGTCTGTTTTGAAAAATGTTAATACATTTAATTTTATTGTAACTGTCCTTCTTAAGCGAGCTTCTTTCTTCGTTGGGTTATTCATTGCATTTTTACGATCGACATTTTACACGCTTGGCTATCACCTTTTTGGTCTGGATTCCAGCTCTCACCGACAAGGTTGGTCAGATTGGGTTTGATGTCTGTGTCACCTCCGGGTGCAAAACTAACGCATGTCTGTAGTACCAGATATCTGCCTCTCTCAGCTGCCTATCTCCTGCAGCATGCGATGGAAGTTGGTAAAACTAGAAAAGTGTTGAGAAAGTTGACTTAACCCGTTCGCTGCTAGCTGACGCAGAAATCTTTTTTAGTTCAACGCCCAAGAGCCCCAGCCGTGCATGGAAAATGGATACAAAGTGGTTTGAGCAAGAGGCGTAGATCCTCATGAGCCCCCGCAATTGCGGGGGCTCATGAGGGTCTACGCCTTTTGCAGTTGGATCCTGTTCACTTATCCTCGGCAGTCAGGCCGAGCTGGTCTTTATCAAGATGACATGTCTGAGTTATTAGGAATCGACTCGAAACTTTCGAGAAGTCATCGTCCGTCGCAAGTGTCGATCATAGCTGGCAGGTTTCGAATTTAGATATTGCATTTGGCAAAGTAGATGAAGAAGATCCCCCCCCCCCCCCATCCCCCCATAAAAATATAGAAGAAAGAAAGAAAAAATAACACGCCAAAATATTCCATTTAACGCCCGTCACCTTTTTGTCATGCAGTGGATGTGAGTGCCACCGTACCCAGTTTGTTCAAGCTCCTCGGGCCGACGTCGGCACAGCGGTGAGCCGTCGGCCAACAACAGCCGATTTCCGCCCGATGCCTCGGCGCTGACTCAAGTCTGTTGCCATTGCTTGAGTGGCTATGGCACAGGTCTAGGAATCAAACACGAGTTAAGTGTGCTGGTAACTATTCTCACGGAACAGTCGAAACCCGGACCAAAAACTAAGGTGAACGTAAAAATGGTGAAGAAAGAAAGAGGTCCGTGGCGCAGTGGCTAAGGCGCCTGCCACCAATGCCAAAAGTGCGAGGTTCGAAAACGGGTTCCGGCGTCGGACTTTTCTCCTCTGGTAAGTGTCACCGTTAATTCGGGCGGACCCGCGTCGGGGGTTCTTTCTCCGGGTACTCCGGTTCTTCCACCCCCCACCCACCCCCCACACTTTAGTACCGGTTTCAGGCCACTTTACAAATTTCAAATACAAGCGATCCAAAATCTCTTTAACTTCAGTAGCTGAACTGGCCCTTCGTCTGTCTTGTACTGAGTTTGTCTTAAATGGCGTAAATCCGTGTCTGTTACCTGAATGTGTGTGTGTTGGGTTTCAGTTTGCGGCGCTTTGAGTCGATTCGCCCAAAAATTGAGAAAAAGCGCCTATATAATAACGGTATTATTATTATTATTATTATTATTATTATTATTATTATTATAATACAAAGGTCAGTTACGACACAATTAATTTTATAATCGTGTTATAATGGTCATTTATAAGCGTGTTTGTTTCTTTGTTGGGATTTTCTTCACAGGAGAAAAGCTGCCGGTAGACGTCGCATGCGTATAATTCTTGGACCTGTGGTTGTACGTGTATGCAAATACGATTGCTTGACTGATTATTACGCCCCCTTACAACGGCAAAGACAGAAGACTTCTTGCGGATCACATTAACCTACTGGGTTGTTTTTCGGATGTTTTTAAACAAAAACAAGAAAATGTGATTCTAACGTGAGAGTAGCCACGCCACAACCGAAAATCTAGAGATAATGTCATGAAGATCTTTACAACCGAAACAGAAATGTGACCACAGAGAAGCCTTTAATATCAGTTTCGTCTGCACAAAACGACTCGCAACGAGAGCGAAATCATACTCACGGCTGACAGAAAACACTCCGAACATCTCCAAGAGGCATAGATCCTCATGAGCCCGGAGGGCTCATGAGTATCTATGCCTCTTGGAGATGTTTGAAGTGTTATCTATGCTTATGGAAAGAACTGGTTATCCGACGTGATTTCGCTCTCGTTCGTTGTCGGTAGTCGTTTATTGCACATGAAAACTCACTATCGTTTGCCACGACGAAAATGCTGTCAAAAGGTGTACAGACGGTCATCAGGGCTGCCTGCTAATTTTTCTCTGTCAGTTACGTAAAGAACATTTAATTCCAGGGCAACCAAATCGCCCATTGAGACATAACCCAGCTCATGGACACAATTCTATTACAGCATGAAAAGGTACTTTTGCATCTTTGGCGAGGGAGAAAAAAGACACTCGACTGCACACAGAACTGAATTAATCATAAAGCAGTGCATAAGAGAAATTCCTCACATCTGCAAGAGCCATAGAATTTCATGAGCCCCTGCAGCTGCAGGGGCTCATGAAGAGTATATGCCTCTTGCAACTAAAGAACGGCCAGATATATATATGCACGTCCTCTCTTCAGATAAAATGAAGCATGTCATCTTTGTTGAAGCTTGTGGCTGCTGAGGGGCCCAGTTGCACATGGCCACGAGTAACGAATCTATATCCAGTCCCAGAAGACCTTGTGCTAGCGGGGCCACTCTTGTACAGCGAACTACACCCGCCCGCAAGGGGCATAGATTCTCATGAGCCCACAGGCATCATGCCTCTTGTTGCGAGCTTATCAGCATCGGCTTCCGCGGGGCACCGCAGGCGTTCAACCTAAGATTAGGGTGAAGGGAAGGGGAGAGATGCAGAAAAAATGTAATCGGCCAGAACGTATCAAATGTGGCTTACTGCCTGCCTCTGGGAGTACATGCTTGGGAGGAAGTCCAAAGCGGGATTAGTTAAAGTGATCTGCTCTATGGCGGGCTTCAGTGCCGATTTAGCAGGCTATCGATGTTGTCCTGCCTCACCCATTTAGCCCCGGCGCACTGCAGCAGGAGATGGATCAACCAAGAAAATTCACGAGTGCCAGATTACTAGATTTGCGCCATCAGGCGCTACCCTTGGACAAACTTTCAAACACTTTTATGCACTTCAAGACTGTTTGAACTATTTTTTTAAACTATTAACCCTTCACTAAAGGACAAAACAAACGACACCAATGTGATTGTGCGGTATAGCTATGCCTCTTGCTGGCCTCCTTCTCCCGTATTCACCCTTGACAGACTGTGACTAAGCAATGGTTTCAGAGACGTACCGACTTTTTAAATTAATCAACAGTGAGCGGGTTAACACTTTTCATTACTCGCTTTTGAGCTTTCCGGCGGTGGGAGCCGCCATACAAGTTTAGCTTGAAAGACTACACCCGCTTTGGCTGTCGGTAACGCCCTTTGTCGCGATGATTCCTGCAGGAAGTCGCGACAAAAAGCGCTACCAACAGCCAAAGGGTTAAAGACTTGACGACTTTTAATGACCTCTTACAGCAGGAAGACGTAATTTGTAGGTTGCAGGAGTAGTGAAGTGTCTAAAGTCTTTGAAGATGAACAAAAGAGTTGGTGTAACCCACTATTGATCCTATTTCCAAAGACGTAGACTAGTAACTCTTTTTTTCAACCGATATGTGTGCGAGTTTTAGGAGGGACCTTTCCCCCTTAACTCTTGGTTATATGCTCTCTCCACAGCACGTGCTTCTTTGCACCAATTGCCAATCCCAGACATCTCTCTTTCAATCGGAAGTAGGCGCGTGCGATGTGCACGAGATCCTCCCGGTGAAGGGACGTGACGTCATGCACGTGCACCAACCGCCTATCTCCGGTCACTTCCGCCAGAACTGCACCCACTGGATAGGAGGCTAAAAGGTCAACACGGAAGATCTTGCAAGACAGTGGCGTATGAACAGATCGGGCCTTGGTAGTCATGCCTCCCCCCCCCCCCACCGCCCCCCCGTATCACCTCCCATGAAAAAGTAGTGGGGGCTAGAGTGTCCTCCGCTCCCCCCCCCCCCCCTTCCCATTATCCCCAATATTCTTTGCAAAAGAAAATGTTAAAGGGGAAAAAAATCATAAAAATCAGTGTTCCCTCTTTTCCCCCCCCCCTTCACCCTTCCAAACCTCTCTCTCTCTCTCTCTCTCTCTCTCTCTCTCTCTCTCTCTCTCTCTCTCTCTCTCTCTCTCTCTCTCTCTCCCCCCCCCCCCCGACCCCTTCTTTGATTTTTTTTGGAGGCTAGAAAGTAACAAGGCAGGCACTCCGCCCTCCCACCCCACCCCTTCCCGCACTTAATGATTAATGAAAGATAACGTCCTACGTCGTGTAAAAGGCATAGATCTTTTTGATCGCCCGCAAGGATGTATGGCTCTTGTTGTTTTAACATACATGTGTGTACCTCTAACATCCGGAGAAAGTAACTGGGCGCTGATGGTTAACTCATTCGAGACGTGCCGCCTCCGCCGGGATACGCGGCTTAAGTCTAGTACACAGCGAGCCCAGGCTGTCGTATCGAGTATACATTCAGCGTTCACTCATCAACTGCAGAACACTTTTAGCACACACGTACAATACTCCTTATGTGACAACACTTCCGTGGATAAAGAGGTGAAACCGAAAACAAGAGCAGTTTCGTTCCATCAAATGCGTGCTCTCAGACATTCCTTCAGATGCAGGAGTTTCTCGGGCTGAGTCCGGTCCGTGGGACCTAGACATTAGTTGTTTCTGTGATGATCAGCGGCTTTGGTTCCTGCTGAGTGGAGTAAAAAGTCCCTCGGAAAAGGAGCTCAGCGCACTTTGGTGCAAATAAAAATAATAAAAAAATAATATAAAAAAAAAAGAGAAAGAAAATGGTAAAACCAAAGATCGGTACGCGCAGGAACTCCTCAAGCATCTTAGCTGAAGTGTACCAATCTTTTAGAGTTGTAATCGTATTTCGAACACAATGGCGTTGTGTCAGTCAGTGTCTCGTGATGATCAGATGCCACTGGGTATTTGCAAGAGCAAAAAGAAAACTTGAACCGGAAGTGAATCTCTAGAGAACGGCTCTGTCCCTGATATCTTCAAGTCCGCCATCGTCCGTCCTCTCCTCAAAAAACAGAACCTCGACCCAAACGAACTCAAAAACTATCGCCCAGTCTCCAATCTCTCTTTCCTGTCCAAGCTTCTTGAGAAGGTCGTTCTCAACCAGCTCAACCTCCACCTCGCCGCCAACAACCTCCTCAGTCCCTTCCAGTCTGCCTATCGCAAACATCACAGCACTGAAACAACCCTTCTACATATCTTAAATGACCTGCTTCTCTCCACCGACTCGGGCAACATCTCCCTTCTTACGCTACTCGGCCTCTCTGCCGCCTTCGACACTATAGACCACTCTATCCTCCTCCACCGCCTTCACCACTCCTTTGGCATCACTGACTCTGCTCACTCCTGGTTTCTCTCCAACTCTCCAACAGACAGCAATCCGTCACCATCGACGGCGTCTCCTCCAACCCAGTCACGCTCTCCTGCGGAGTTCCACAGGGGTCCGTCCTGGACCCGGTCCTTTTCACACTCTACACCTCACCACTGTCCAACATCATCCAGTCTCACCACATACACCACCACCTCTACGCTGACGACTCACAACTACTAGACAAAGACAAACTCGACAACACTCAGTCACTACTGACTCGCACGGCTGACTGCTACGAAGACGTGAAAAACTGGATTACAGCAAACAAGCTTAAACTGAATGACGACAAAACGGAAGCCATGCTGGTAGGCACTCGCCAGAAACTTTCCCAGCTTCCTCCCTCCCTCCCTCCACCTTCAACTCGACAGCACCCCTATCTCCCTCTCTGACTCGGCCAAAAACTTCCGCGTTATCCTCGATTCCTCTCTTTCCATGACCAGCTTCGTCTCCGCCACGGCCCAGGCATGCTACTTCCACCTCCGCCGCACTAGTCAGATCAGAAAATACCTCACTACCGAAGCTGCCACCAAACTTGCTGTCTCTCTCATCCTATTTCGCATCGACTACTGCAACTCTCTCCTTTCCGGCCACCCTCACTCCACCACTTTCACTCTCCAGCGCGTCCAGAACAATGCTGCCCGCCTCGTCCTCAGAAAGAAAAAAATCCGACCACATCACTCCCCTGCTCAAACTCCTTCACTGGCTTCCCATCCCCCAACGCATCCAGTACAAGATTCTGTCTCTCTGCTACAAATCCCTGAACAACTGCGCTCCCGCCTATCTCTCAAACTTACTTCACCCCTACACTCCTCCCCGCTCCCTCCGCTCCGCCTCCGACCCTCTCCGCCTCCACATCCCCCGCACCAAACTCAGCACTTTCGGCCCCCGCTCCTTTTCAGTATACGGTCCATCCACCTGGAACACTCTCCCACTCTCTCTCCGTCAGAAACACTCTCGCTCCTCCTTCCAGTCCGCCCTCAAAACTCACCTCTCTCAACAGTTCTAGCACTATACCACCACACTCCCCACCCTAAGCAGACTGTCGTAATGTATTTCACTATTTGTGGTTCGTGAGTCGTTGTCTAAAGCGTGCGCAAGCGTGCGCGAGTTGTGAGTGCGCGCTAAGAGTTATAATTATTATAAGATAAGCGCATTATAAATACCGTAATTATTATTATTATTATTATTATTATTATTATTATTATTAAGTGTGTGTGCGTGTGTGTGCGTGCGTGCGTCCACGCAGGCACACACACACACACACACACACACACACACACACACACACACACACACACACACACACACACACACACACACACGCACGCACGCACGCACGCACGCACGCACACACACACACACACACACATGGGAGAAAGTATCAATTCCATGGTACCTACGCCCAAAATCTTCTTACGGATCTGACGTCAAAAGTTCAATCACGTGTTTTCCCACTGACATTTCGCCAAGTGATTCAACGAGATCACGGAACAAAATTCTCAAAAGACATCAAATGCGAGTGCTTAAGCCCCATCTCTGTTAAACATATAATCTCTGAGTGTCCTATTACAATGAATTTGTTGACAAAAAATAACATAACAGTTGAAAAATTATCAGAAAATATGTATGACATCTTACATAGAAATATTGCAATTCCAATAGCTAATATCATAATTCATAGTCCGATGGGTAAACTATTATAATAAGTAATTTGTGTGTGTGGTTGGATGTTCATTATTGCTATTATTTGATATTCACAGGTTGTGTGTTTGGTTGTTGATTTTTCTTTCTTTCTGATATCACCAATGTGTGAAAAGACGTTAAATAAAATCGTGATCCTGATCCTGATCCTGATCCTGATCACGGCCGGTCCCAAAACCTGGTCTTTTAGGGAGGGGAGTTTGTTTAAGGGGAGGCCACTCAAACGTGTATTGTGGGAAAATACTAAAACATGCACACCGGCAGTGCAGCAGAAAATGTTTGCGTTGGTCTGTGATTTTGGACCTTACGGCTTTTCGCTTTAGGGTCCAAAGTCACAGTCCAGCACACAGATAAGCGATACGTAGGCCATTTGTTCGGGGACTGGCACTTCCAAAACATACATGTGGGGCCGGTGGATGGAAATATTACACATGTTATAAAAGCCACGGATCAAAACACAGTACGATGAAAAAAATGTCAGTTGTTAGGGAATAGTGATAAACATACAAGGGGAGTGGATCTAAATATTACACGTGCTGTCACAGAACACTGTACAAACAAACATGTAAGACACGCGCCCACAGAGAGAACCTTACGAACGAACGATGCCGGCTCAGGCCGAGCACAGAGAGAGAGAGACTTCAGAGAGAGAGAGAGAGAGAGAGAGAGAGAGAGAGAGAGAGAGAGAGAGAGAGAGAGAGAGAGAGAGAGAGAGAGAGAGAGAGAGAGAGAGAGAGAGAGAGAGAGAGAGAGAGAGAGAGAGAGAGAGAGAGAGAGAGAGAGAGAGAGAGAGAATTGAATTGAATTGAATTGAATTGAAACTTTATTTTCTAAGGATGAAGACAGTAGGCACGCAGACCTTTTTACATGTCTGTCCTTCATAACATTTTAAATAACTATAACAGCAGAAAAGGTAACGTGACAAATAAATAAAATAAAAAGACGAGATAATAATAATAATAATAATAATAAGCAGAAATATTTCGCGCGCGCGCGCGCACGCACACACACACACACACACACACACACACACACACACACACACACACACACACACACACATACATTCAGATGTAAATCAGCACAAGGGTAACGCACGGTGCCTATTACTCAAGTGATACGTTACAATCACGCACGCACCAACACACACAGACGCACACATACTCACGCGTGCGCATACATTAGATTTAAATAAACCTAAAAGTGAT
>BTPG01000005.1:143916259-143918759 GCA_036245525.1 Semisulcospira habei | reverse complement strand
GGCTCAGGAAGATCTTTAGGTTTGGGCAAAGGAATGACTTTTGCTTTCTTTAGGTTGGACGGAAATGTTCCCTGTCGAATACAAAGATTGTATTTACGGAAATGATGGACAATGCAACCAAATGTACGTCTCCTTGGCTTGCCTCCCTTCCGCCAGCCCAGAGGGGACTACAGCTGAACAGGCCCATCGCTGTTGCTATTGAGATGTGCTGTTGAAACAGTATCGTGTTATCTGGTGGCTATTTGCATCATACTGTGATCCTGGGTATGACGTAGATGTAGAGGACGCAGTCCCTGCCACAATTTCAGAATACAGTCCTGGAGAGTTGCCGCTACGCCTCTCACCACGGTCCCGGCCACTGCTCGGAGCACGGATGACTGTGGAGGTGTCAGGAGGCACCCCACCTCTTTTCACGTTAAATGGCCAAGCTAGGGTGGATTGGGTCACTGCGCCTGTAGAGCCTTTTGTGCGGAAATCCATCTGTAGTAGAGAAAATCAGCGTGTTGTCCACAAATGTTACCCCATTCTTTTTGCACATGTGGTACAGGTTTCCGTTGGAGGCAGTAATAGACCTGTTCGGCTGTTGTCCCCTCTGGACTGGCAGAATGGAGGAAGCTTGGATGCATGCGCTGGGGAATACCCGCCGACATTGCCGGGCAAGCTGGTCCTACACAGCACTGGTCACTTCTGTCTGCTTACAATCATTCACTCCGACATGGAAGGTCACAAGAGAGACCGTGTGAGAGGGTTCTTGACTCCGGAGCCAGAAAATCAGGTGGGGAGTTTCAGGCCAGACACAGATATGATCTGCACCTTTTCTCTGGGTACGTAGACATCTTCTCCGCCTTGATGTAGTGAATAACGGAGTCTCCGATAACTAGGGTGTGTGTCAGCGAGTACCGAGTGTTGTAGTATCTGTTCCTCCGGAGACAGCCTGTGAGACGGTCTGTTGTTTTGCTGCTGTTGGCCACTGGCTTCTGTAGTTTGGTTGATGGCCTGCGCTTATCCAGACAGGAATGCGGCGTTCCCGGCTCTCGTTCTCTCCCACTCTCATAGCCTGGAGGGATACAGCCATGATGTCGTCTTGTGTAAGAAGCGGAGGGGCGGAGAGGGGAGATGCAACTGTTTCTATGTCGATTGCACACCTCTGCTAGGTACTGCTGTCAAGGGCAGCAGACTGAGGTGTAGGTGTATTGTCAGAGTTGTCAGTCACTGATCGACTGTTTGTATGGGCTGATGCCTTGTTCAGTTTCTTTTGCAGATCTCGGAGGCGCTGCTTGTGATTCTGTTTAGCCGTTAACAGTGCTGTCCATAGCGTGCTGAGCTGATTCCACACTATTTATCCTTTCGTCGAGACCAGACAACATCTCGCCCATGCAGGACTCTGTGGCTTGCAGATCCTTGGCTCTCCTCACTGCTTCATCGCGGATGTGACTGTCAAGTTGGTCAATCCTAACGAGAGCCGCTGACAGTCCTTTAAACAAAGTGTCTACATCAGCACGAAGACCCGCGATGATATTAAGAGCATCGTGTAGGCGGGAGTGCAGCTGCGAGGAATTCCGTAGTGCTGGTAGAGCGGCAAGATGTCGGAGAGGGAGCACGGTGTTCATGGAGGTAGCATGAGCGGCTGCCTGGGTCACACCTGGGTCGCTGCTGTTGGTTATCTCAGATGGACACGAAGCTGGGCGAGACTCAGGGGGCAAAGTCACGGTGTGTAACTCTTCCTCTGACGGGCTGGTCTCAAAGTCAGTTGGCGGAAGGAGGGTTTGCATGCCAGGAGATGACACTTGCAAATTATTCACGGCTGCCATGACAGGAACAACAAACGCTGAAACTGTAGGCGTTGTGGCTGTAAAGGAGACACCATCTGCCGACGATGACAAGGGCGAGATCGGCCTTAGCTGGTTATCCCCCTTCGGTGTCAGCATTAGGAGGGAAACTCCTGAGGTTTTCGTTAGAGTGGAGCGGGTGGGAGTGATGGGAGTGTCTGCCAAGGAGACGTCGAGAAACAACCCACGTGATTCGCTAGGGGAGATGGTGGGGGAGGGGAAGGATGATGTGACTGTGAAGGGTGATGTGGTCTGGTTGCTAACAACCCTCTTATCCCACACCTCAGTGGATGTGAAATCACACACTGCAGTGGAGGATGACGACTGGTGCGGGTATGGGGGCTGTTGTGGCTCGCAGCTAGAACACAGGGGTAGGTGACTGAATGTTGGCGGGGGCACAACATCTTCGTTAAAGTTCCCGTTCTGTAGTGAGTGGCCTGACCAGGGCACACAGATGGAGGAATTCCGTCTTCACCCACTCTTCAGCTCGTATTTCCTGGATCAGACAGGTTCCGCCCATGCTACGCTTCCGTTTGTAATACAGGGTCACAGTAATGTAGTTGATGCCCGCCCGTTTCACTTGTACGAATGTCTTGGCAAGTGTATCAGGAATTCCTGCTGCCCTTGTACGAACACTGACGTCAGTGCAGTCGATAGTGTTATTGTCAAAG
>BTPG01000005.1:143896259-143911259 GCA_036245525.1 Semisulcospira habei | reverse complement strand
ACAGGCCCTGCTAGCACACCCGGATGAGCAAAAGGTCTTCCCTGCCACTGGACGCAAAATGATGTCTTTCAGAGCAGGGCTCTTTCAACTATGAACACCAAATAATCCCACCAATCCAGGGAACACGGGTATGACTAGGGTCAGCAAGATTCAAAGAACCTCATGAGCCCCCGCATCTGCGGGGGCTCATGAGGTTCTTTGCCTCTTGCAGTTGAACGGTGTTTGCAGTTGCAGTTGCAGTTGGACGGTGTTAGTGCCTGTTTTTTTTCCGCGGCAGTGAAAGGGCTTAAAGGGACTGTCTGAGCGTTAAAATGTGCGCGCCCGAACTTTGCTCTAAAAAATTGTCAGCAGGTAAACTGCTGAGACGAAGCCTCTGGCGCTGGGAGTAAAAAGGTTAACGTAGACACTTTGCAGACGAGACGATTTATCATCCTAAGGGCTGCAGCAAAGCAGTTTTTTAAAAATACTTTTTTTTAACAATTTTATTTGGCGGTAACGCGGAAAGCGGCATTACGGCACTCGGCGTGTGTGTCAGTGTGGAGCGACGCTGACATGGAATTGTATTGCCCGGCCAAATGTAAGCAGAAGAAACGATACCACTGGGATTAAAGAACACCACACATTAGAAGCCCACAGTATACCATGTAACAGGCCGTTAATTACAGCGTGTCCTTGGGAAACACTATAATAGACCGCTGTAAGTTGGTTGGTTAGTTAGGGGTTTAACGCCCACGGCACTGTAGTGATGATGGACGGCCCTAACGGGCAAGTTATGTAGGGCATCTATGGGGGTTATCTATTGCCTAATGAGTACAACGTGAGCACTGATCAATTCAGGCGCACTGCAGCTGTGCCAATTTGAACGGACACGCAATTGAAAGACCGCTATGGAGTTCCAGGCTTTATTAAGACTAAAAAGGAAAACCACCTAATCGCGTTCTTGAATTCCTCTGATTGGCCTGGTCCGAACATTTGTTGTTGTTGAGAGAAGAACCAAACGGAAAAAGAAACACGCTTAGAAATGACATTTACAACACAATTGTGTCTTTTCTAAGCGTGTTTCTTTCTAATTGTGTTGTAGCTGTCTTTTCTAGGCGTGTTTCTTTCTCCACTGGGGTTTTCTCTGCATTTTACACGCTCATTGGCAGTCACCTTTCGGTCTCTATTTTTGTTGAGAGGCGTAAAGGCAAACCGCTAGCGTGGAGTGCTATGACTTTTAATTAGTGCTTTTAAGCTACACATGCGGAATCTGCAGATCGACGGCGCCGCTCTTGGGACACACATCGCATTGTAGTTTGTTTTTTCTCGAAATTTTCGGAGCGGTGCTCTGTGCATGCTCTAAATCCATCATGGCAGCGAAACTCAAGTCTTCTATTGCCGATTATACGATATATGGCGGGCTTTAGTGCACTGAGCCCTGCCGGACTTCGTCTGCCGTGAGATGGCTTTAGTCGCCTGCTCGGCGTTAAAAACCCCAATAACTAACTAACCTGACGTCAAAATTCTCAAATTCAGCAGTATGGAAATTCGAAATTTTGGAAATTCCTCAAAAGAAGTTTGGGAATAGTCCTCTGAGGGCTGCATTAGGAGAAAATTGACTATGATAGTTCAAGGGTGATGCTAGAATAACTTGGCGCCTTTAGGCGCCAAGCTATTCTGACACTACCTTTGAACTATCATGGTCGATCAACTTATCCTGTGGCTTGTCAAGGTTGCATGGTTTAATACCTGCGAGGAAACCTCTGAGAGTCGTTCGGGTGGAGCACATATTAGCCTTCCCGAGCGCACAGATACCAATAACTCAGCTACGTTTCAATACGATACTAGCATCTTGATATATCTCACTCCGTCTGACTAGGAAAAATGCATCAAAATGATGTTGATTCTTGACAACAAAAAAAGACGTAGTTTTGGTCCCAAGCCAGCATGAGCATGACTTTTCATGTTTCCTTTCCGAATGTGTATGGGCTCATAAGAATCTTTGTTTACTGCAGATTGAAGTTGGAGGGAGGACTTAATGAAAATTCCTAGTCCCCACGGCTCCTCTGTTGTCAGTAGTCAATTGACGGGGCCGATACCTTTGAGGCTTTGAGCAAGCAGGGGTCAGCTGCATGAGTGAGCTTAATCCTGCTAGTCCTGCGCAAGCCAATAGGATTCAAGATCACGATGACTTTATTATTGCTGAAGCAGAAATTAATCATACATAACACAAATTGTCTTGCAACGGCAGGTGCTGCTCATATTCACTCACTCGCGCATTCCAAACTTTTACAATAACAACACTGCACATATGGACAGTGCGTAATGCCTGGCGCAGCATGCAACTGGCCTATGGTCTACGATTTTTGATCTCACGGCTGTAGGCCGTAAGATATAAAATCACAGGCCAGCGCATATATACAAAAGTAAGGTCCAAAATGACAGAACTCAAAAAATTAATTTTTTTTTTTTTTAGTAGCCAGAGAAAAATTACACTATATTTCAGGAAACCCTTCCGACAATTCAACCATATTTATTTCAGACGGGGCAAAAAATGCTGGTTTTGGGGAAGGCGACTGAGAACCGTAAGTCCCCACGGGCCATTCTGATGTCAGCGTTTGACGCTGGTCGTTTAGCAAATTCCGACCCACGTAAACAGCTCAGCAGAGCGGCCACGAACAAGCAATTAGACGGCAGTCAGTCCTTGCGTTTAAACCCTGAGGAGAACAAGTCGGACTGGATCTCTGGCAGCAAGAAACATGGATTCTCATGAGCCCCTGCGACTGCAGGGGCTCATGAGAATCTATGCCTCTTGCAAATTGGACGGAAGGTTATGGACTTGCCATGAACTGGTCTGACTGTGAACTGTGAACCGATACATGCCTGAACTGCCAGAGGAATAGAGCTTCAAACGCCCAAGTACAGCGGACAACTTTTAAATTAGCCCCAAATTACCTCCACCCAATACGTCTGTGGGTTTAAACTTCTCCATTGCATATTGCACAAGGCATAGATTCTCGTGAGCCCCTCCAGGATGCTGAGGCGCACGCGAATCTATGAACTCTTACTAACGAAAACGCCTGTCAGAGAGACGGACTTGTTCTTTTAAACCAAATGTGCCGTTTTAGGAAGAAAGTTCAAATTTGGATCGAGGTTTACGTCTGTTCTTCCCAGATATG
Organism: Semisulcospira habei; assembly: GCA_036245525.1. NCBI lineage: Eukaryota > Metazoa > Mollusca > Gastropoda > Semisulcospiridae > Semisulcospira > Semisulcospira habei. The sequence continues at coordinate 143,908,101 of BTPG01000005.1, read as the reverse complement.
GGGAGGCTGGGAATGGATTCCGTGTAGGAATGACATTCAACTCGTTGGTAGACCGAAATCGGATTGGGAAAATCGAGTTAGCATCGGGCCGCGATCGCTTCAGTAGCGGAGGGAGGGCACGGGTCCTGGCGTTCCGATCAGTCAGCAGTAGAACGAGGAATAGAACGGCTCTTGGAAGTCTCAGTATCACACACACACACAAACAGGCCAATCCGTCTGCAATGGGCGTAGATTCTCATCAGCCCTGCATTGCAGGGGCTCATGAGAATCTATGCCCCTTGCAGATGCAGACTGGCCAAAGTGACATCCACTGGTTAACACACTGAGCTCCGAGGTCAAACTTCCCTACGTTTGGGGATAGCCCTTTGAAGGCGGCAGCACGCACAGTCTCAGGAAACAGACCGACCGAGATAATTATATAGTTCAAGGGTGGTGCCTTAGAGGCGTGAAGCTATTTTGGAAATATTCTTGAACTATTGTATTGTGGTTTTGTAAGGGTGAATGGGTTACGGCTAGTCGTCTGGGTGAAGTCTCTCTGGACATTAAGCCTTTGGCTGTCGGTAGGGCGTTTTGTCGAGGTGATTCCTGCAGGAGTTGTCTCGACGAAAAGCGCCACCGACAGCCAAAGGATTAAATCAATGTGTGTGTGTGTGTGTGTGTGTGTGTGTGTGTGTGTGTGTGTGTGTGTGTGTGTGTGTGTGTGTGTGTGTGTGTTTGTGTGTGCGTACAACATTAGTGATTTTTCGTTTGAAACAAACGACTGCCAACAACGAACGAGAGCCAAGTCACGGTTTATAACCAGCTTGTGTCATAAGCACAGACAAACTCCAAACATCTCCAAGAGGCATATATCCTCCTGAGCCCTCCGGGCTTATGAGGATATATGCCTCTTTGAGATGTTTGGAGAGTTGTCTGTGCTTCTGGCAAAAGCCGGTTATCAGACGTGACTGCTCTCGTTCGTTGCTGGCAGTCGTTCTTTGCAAACGAAACGTCACTAAAGGCGGTGAACACAAGGCCGTCAGGTGAGGGGGTAACAAAAAACATCACGTTTCGCGGTTCTGCTTCAAAACGCTATCTCTCTTTATCTCTATCTTTCTCTCCTCTCCCCTCCCCACCTCCTCCCACCACCCCCACCACCACCCCGAATCCCCTGTTTCCAACGTTCCATTTCCCGACAGCTGTACGTATCCATACCAAAAAGGTGACTGCCAAGCGTGTAAAATGCAAAGAAGTACCCAACGTACCCATGTTTATTAACACACTGAACCCACAGATCGAGCCTTTAGGAGACAGATCGACCATGACAGTTCTAGGATGGTGCCAGAATATTTATTCTGGCGCCACCCTGAAATTATCATGGTCGATACATATCTTGGTGAGTAGTGTGTCTGGGTTTAACCTGAGAAAAGGTGAACGCGATCCATCTGCAAAAGACATAGATCCTCTTGACATCCATATTGCAATGACTCTTGGGTGGTTGTGGCTTTTGGTCCGATTTCAGGAACACAATCTAAGTCAACTGGCAGTGAATGGGTTAACCCTTATCATTCGGAATACACCAGTGTGTGAAATAAGTTTGACTCAAATAGTTCAAGGATGGTGCCAGAATAGCTTGGCGCCTCTAGGCGCCAAGCTATTCTGGCACCACCCTTGAACTAAAGCCATTGGTCTGTATCCTTATCGGAAAGTACTATAATGTAGCTTGCATATGGCAGTGTACAAATTTGAAGCTTTTAGCCTCAGTATGATAGGGGTTAATTGGCGTGCGTGGTACAAATTTATCCGGAGCAGCGACGGGTGTGAAGCCCAGGCAAAAAGAAAGGTCCTGGTAAATCAAAGCGACGCACCTGCGGTGTACCTGAATTGCTTAGTGTTCAGGTCGTACCCGAGAGGCAATTAGGGCCGTCCTGTATTACTCCGGTGCCGTAGACGTTAAACCCCTAACTAAGCAATCAATCAACTTCAATCAACCGGAGTGAAAGGTGGCTTTTTCCCTAAACTTTGGTTAATTGATTAATATCTCTAACATTGGAAATTAATGATTCGTTCATATAAAGGGTCGATCACGGCATGAGTGTCTGACTTTCCCTCTCTGTCTCTATGCTTTTTTTATTAGCAGATCAGTGAGAACAGTTCGAAGGAAGAGCATGCGAATCATTTCTGCTGTCGCTCAAGCTCTCTCTTTCTTTCTTTGTCTGTTGTTTCCAGCCCCGGTGTGCACCTGCCGCTCGTTTACAGGTGTGTGGTTGGCAAATAGCAAACAACCGCATCATGCAGAGGACTGTTTGTCGTAAATACAACTTCTGGTTGCATCGGTTTGCTGTCTCTGTGTAGGACACGTGTATTTGCCAAGTCTGCAAGTTCAGGAATTTTTATTTCGTTTTCATTTTAATAGCCTAATTCATGTAAAGAGAATACGTTCACACAATCAGCCGTAACACTATAAAACGGTAGTCATTGACCATGAGAGTTCAAGGACGGTGCCATGAGAGTTCAAGGACGGTGCCAGAACAGCTTGGCGCCTCGAGGCGCCAAGCTGTTCTGGCACAACCGTTGAACTATCGGTCGATCTGTCTTCTTAAGTGTAACTGCTGTAACCCTAAATGCGAAACAACAAAAGTTGATTTGAAATTTCTACGGAAAGGCTCTATGAATTTTTTGTTTTTGTTTAAAAGCTTGCTTCATATGGTTCCCTCAATATTTTGCTTGTCCTTTTGTCGCTGCAATTGATTGTCGGCTTGAACGGCATCCCTCATTGTTAAGCTAAGAGGCTTTCCTTACTTTCATCACGTGACAAGGGAGTTCAGCCAATAGTCACGCACTTCTCACATCACACACGAGTGACATGACCCGTCCGTCACCACATTTTTCACGTGACTGGAGTTAACGTCCCTGAAGGGATTATCTCATGTGTCGACCCTCAAATTACTGCTGTGGGCGTATAGTTGTTCATCAGACCGGTTCGGTTAGAGGCATAGATTCTCATAAGCCCCTGCAGCCCACAGGGGCGTATGAGATTCTATGCCTCTTGCTTTCCATCTTGTGGTTTCAGGCACACGCACATCGTCATACTAATGCCTGAGTAGTAATATAAACTGGACGCTTAAAACGAACTAGAAAACCACCTTTGTCGGTGAAACATAGACGTTAATCAATTGTCTAATCTTTTACCTCAAGAAGAACAGACCATAACTACGTTTCCTCAACCCAATGCAGATTGATCGGGTTTGCTTGAAATAGTGCGAGCATTCCATAGGAATTGCGAAGCTATTGCCCCGCTGCAATTATGTGTTATCCTGCTTCCTTAACCTCAAAGTCCCTTTGCATTTCGTTGCACGCTTCATGTAAAGTCAAGCAGACCTTTCCGTAGTTTCGCGTGCGGAGCTGTTTTCGATTTATTTCTCAGCCGCTCACAGTATAACCCAGACGACTCTCTTTCAAGGAAAAACGATAGATTTAAATGGAACGACCCCTGGCATCAAGAGACATGGATTCTCACAAGCCCCTGCAACTGCAGGGGTTCATGAGAATCTATGCCTCTTGTGGGTGTAAAGGACTTGTTTTCGGGTTGAAAGAGGTTGTTTGTTTGTTTGGTTTTTTTTTTGGGTTGCATGCGTGTGACTCGGATGGCTTATAAGAAACTATGAATTTGAAGATGGAAAGGCCTTGCATATTGCAGAATGATCAAGTCTTAACGAGTGTGGAATTTGAAGGGGTTATGAGAGTTTACGCCTCTCGCATACAGAGTATAAATGGCTGAGAAATGTTCTTAAGCAGAAGACATGATGCATCACTGAGATTCTCGTTGATCTCCGGTCACGTACCTTGCGGATTATTGTATGACGGTGTTTACTTTTTCCGGGGACAAATATTCGCGTGCTGGTGTGCTGTGATTTTTTACCTTACGGCCTGAAAGCGTAAGTCCAAAATGTCATACCAGCACATGCGATTGCCGTCCAAGGCTAGCAGATCGAAAAAAAACAAAACAACAATAGTCTTTATAGCCACCACTGAAATACGAACGGCAGCTGTGTCCTAGAATGACCACCTGCTTTGTCTCCCGTTCAGAATTTCGACTGAGAAGCAATTCATTTGGTGGGATCCACCGGAAGCTGGCTTCGATTATCAGACACACACTAAGTACTGCGTGCCACACGGCCTCACCCGAAAAGTTTCCTACACCACTCAGTGGATCTCGATTCTGTTCATACCCGGAAGTGGCTAAGATGGTAGAGTGAAAACCTGATAGAAGTTGTAGAATAAACGCAGGATTAGAACGGTAACTTGAGCAGAGGATATAGATTTTATGACCGATCCTTTTCAGCAAAAGAGATATATTCTCATGAGCCCGTGCAGATGCACGGGTTCATGAGAATAGATGCCTCTTGTTGATAAAACAGACTGGTTGGAGGACTGAAGACAAATTTATTATTCATTCTCTTGGTAGAGATGTAATATTCACTTCGAACACGACTCGGAAGTGACGAAAATGAGCAATGTCTGTCGGCAAGACACATGACGCCGCCTTGATTCTCACGCGAGATCGCTGAGCGAATTTCGAAAGAATTTGTTGCTCCTTTGACTGACTGAATTTCCTGCTTCGTCTGCCGTCTAGGTGTAGGAAACTTTCAAAAGTGTGTTGCCCTCCAGTGAAAACCACTGACACGTGCTTAAACCCTTGCCGAGAAAGGTTGAACACTACCTTACTGCAAGAAATATAGATCTTCTTAAGGAGGCTCGTGAGGAACTGTGTCTCCTGCTGAGACTAGCTTGTATCCATGTCCCTCTGACGGTTGTGGATTTTGGTCGTTGAATGAACAAAAAAAAATCAGAAACAAAATATGCGTCCAGTGGCAGGGAAAAGGGTTAACAGAAATACTTCGACAAGAAAGCGCCGCCTAAAGCCAAAAGGTTAATATAATTGTCTCAACATTGTGCAGTTATGTTGGCTTTTTTTTGTAGGTATTTCCTACTTGTTCATTTACATCTTCGTATTTTACATTCAGCGTACGAAGTATCCTGTCAGCATCTGTTCAGTTACATGTTGCAAGTTCGTCTAACTTGTGTTTCTGAAATCTGTGTTAACCCATTCTACCCCAGACACACCACAGCAAGATAAGGATCGACCATGATAGTTCAAGGGTGATGCCAGATAGCTTGGCGCCTATGGGCGCCAAGCTATTCTGGCATCACCCTTGAACTATCATGGTTGATCTGTGTCCTGCACTGCAATGCAGTCTTCAGAGGACAACGGCAAAATTTAAGGATTTCGGTGTTGGGGTAGAATGAGTTAATTCAACTGCAAAGAACTCCAGCCGTCCAGGGAACACGCTCACAAAGTGGTGTTAGCAAGAGGCATAGATCATCATGAACCCCCGCAACTGCGGGGGCTCATGAGGAACTATGCCTGTTGCAGTTGGATTGTGTTCAGTTTTATCCTCGGCGGTGACGGAGTTAGTGCCATACGACTTTTCACGATCGGATCAGTACAGAGTACTTGCTTACTGTTCCCCCCTCCACAAAACTGTAATTGCCCTTTTATGGATACAGATTTTTGAATTGAATTGAATTTGTCTCTCTTATGTTCTCTCAGTACATAAAACGTCGTACAGTAAGAGGTTCTCCCCGGTGAGATAGATCACGCAATAACAGTTGCGTCTGGATTGCAAATACAGATGGCCAGCGGATTAGCGGCGCTGCCTTGGAGTTTTGCGTAGATGGCGTCACCGTCTATCGGCCAAAGGCATACATTTTTAAAGATTACCTGCATCCAAATCATGGTGATATAGATAGACATTGCTAACCTCTAAGGGGCCTATATTCCTCTCAGACTCAGGGGAAGACTTGCGGTGCTAAGCATAAGATTTGAAAGAGATGATGCCATTAAAATGTCAACTTGTCGCCTGCCTCAGGATGTGATCAAACTTCTCTCCCTTCTGTTTCCCGACTTCACAACTGAACCCCGATAATTGTCTCCTCCCGAGGAACACATACACATACTGAGACTGTTCCTAACTAGCAAGAGGCTTACAGTCACACTGATAAGCCTCTGCATTCTGCAGGGGATCATGAAGATATATGCCTCTTGCGGATTTAAGTCTATCTTTGATTGACTGCCTCGATGCCGGTTCGCTGCTCTCGACCCGTGTGAGCATAACGCGGGAAAAGGGAGGTAAATCAATTCAAGAGGTTTTAACCCCTGCCGAAAAGAGGGCTAGAACACACAAGTCTTGTTTTGAGGGAATTGTTTGTGAGGAAGTTTTGGTTGATTTTGTGTTTTTGTGCTGCTGAGATGACGGGCGATTTATGCTTGGGGAAAGACGGAGCGGGGAGACTTGGTGATGAGGTGAGAAGGGGGACGGGGAGTGCACCAGTAACAAAACGCCTTCGGGCTCACGTAGGCCCGAGGACCTTTGATTACTAGGCGGGGGGAGGGGGAGGAAGGGTGTGTGTGTGTGTGGGGGGGGGGGGATAGGAGGGAGAGGAGGCGGGGGGCGTTGGATTGGGGGGTGTGTGTGGCAAAGATAGGGGGGGGGGGAGGGGGGGGGGAGTGGGCGCTATCCAAAAGTACTATTAGTATTAGGCGCTAACCAAAAGTGCACGTATCAATGGGCACGGTGTAACACGACAGAACGGCCCGTACGTCAGATAGACCTGGGGTCACTGACTTTGACGTGGCAATAGTGCGTGAAGAGATTTAATCTATGCCAAAATGACATTCACGCCAGATGGATCCGGGGGTCAATTTTGCCTGCGCCATTCAATTGCCGTGAAAGCGATTTTGGCCGTGTTACACCGGAGAAAATGATCATTGGGACTGCGGTATGTTGGAACGGTAAATTCTGCTGAGCAGAGCTGTTTCTCACTCTCTCAGGTTCATTTGTCGTCCTTGTTTGCCCATAGAACGCCATATCTTGTCCGGCGTGCATGTTTGCCTGTCACGTTGCGCATCCGAGTGATGAAGGAATCCAAACTGACACACTACACGGGCACTGCAGTTGTTACATGACACTTGACACCTTCACACTCCAGCGACAAATTCTGGATAAACAAATCGTTGTATGGCTTCTCTGGCATTTTGGAACACCAAGCAGCTGCAAGCAGTATAGATCCTCATGAGCCCCCGCAACTGCGGGGGCTCATGAGGATCTATACCGCTTGAGGGTACCAATTTAAATCCATGTTCCTGGGACATCTAGGGCTTTTTTGGTGTTGAATCAACGAAGATTGCAGAAACACAGTCGAGTGCGTTAGCTGGCAGTGAGCGGGTTAAGGTGTCACTTAACCCATTCAGCCCTGACGCACTACAGCAGGAGATGGATCGACCACGATATTCAAGGGTAGTGCCAGATTAGCTTGGCGCCTGTCGGCGCCAAGCTAATCTGGCTCTACCCTTGAATTATCATGGTCCATCCATCTCCTGCAGCAAGTGCATAGTCGTTAGATGACGCCTCCAAAATTTGGGAAATACTGCCGTCGGGGCTGAGTGAGTTGAAGTACATCTCTCCCATCTTTGCAATGATTAGCTGCCCTCATGGTCTGATTTGTAATAGTTGCATGTAACGTGTGTATGCAAGGTTGGCCAGGTTGTTGCAATGATATTTGTGTGTGCATTGTATTCGAGTCTGTCTGCAACTGAATGTGTGAAAATGAAATGTAAATTGCCAGTGTTTTTGATTTTATTGTGTAAATATTGTAAAACGCATAGAGCTTTGTTGTATTTATACCCTAAATAAACATGCGTTCTAATTCTTCTTCTTGTTTTTCTTGTTCTTGTTTTTCTTCTTGTTCTTGCTCTTCTGAATAATAATAATAATAATAATAATAATAATAATAATAATAATAATAATAATAATAATAATAATAACAATAATAATAATAATAATAATAGCATTAATATTATTATTATAGTATTATCACTAACATCATCATTATTAGTATTATTATTAATCAATTGTTAATATAATATTATCATTATCATAAGATTTTTAATTTGCAAAATGTTGTTTAAAACATTCGTTAACTGTGCTGTAAACAAAGAAAGAAAGAAACAAACAAACAAAATGTATTACTGTCTGTTCTTGTCAGTTACTTTTGTTTGGACTTTGTACTTACCTCGTTTGTTTCCCCCGTTCCCGCTGTGGGGCCTTAGCACTCTAAACTCCAAAATCAGTATTAAAGTAGCATTACGAGTAAATCTGAAAACAAATTTCAGCACCATTTGTGTTTGTTATGCCTTGTCGACACACCTAATGAACTTTAGCGACAGTTTGGACACGCCGCAAAAAACACTAGCCTAACTCATTCTACCCCATCACCGAAATCCTCAATTTTTGCCATTGTCCTCTGAAGACTGCTTTGCAGTGCAGGACACAGATCGACCATGATAGTTCAAGGGTGATGCCAGAATAGCTTGGCGCCCATAGGCGCCAAGCTATTCTGGCATCACCCTTGAACTATCATGGTCGATCCTTATCTTGCTGTGGTGTGTCTGGGGTAGAATGAGTTAATCGCACTTCTTTACTCCGCGCAGCCGTTCGCGCATCAATCTATTTTTAGCTGCTTCTCGTACATTGACGGTCAAATTGATCGACATTAAGACGACTGGATTATCCTGTGTCTCAATGAACCAGGTCTGGACGTGTGACTGAGTAGCCTTTCGTAAAACTATCTCTCGCTTAACTCATTGTGCCCGAGGTACGAAATACCCACATTTTGAAATTATCCTCTGAGGACCTCATTACAATTCAGGAGGCAGATCGACCATGATAGTTCAAGGGTGGTGGCAGAATAGCTTGGCGCCTATAGGCGCCAAGCTATTCTGCCACCACCCTTGAACTATCATGGTCGAGCCATATCTTTCTGTGGTGTGTCGCGGGCAGAATGAGTTAAGCCGCTGAACATTTACGGCTGTAGTAGGCTTTTAACAAATCTGGGAACTGTTCATTACGGTTTGAGGGACAGGTCAGGCATGATAACAGCTGATTTCCGAAAATCAGAAGAAGGTCAATTTTGCACATATTTCGACGAAAACACTGGCTTAAAAGCTCGGACAAACATGCCATGTACGGGCTTTTAATGCAATGTTTTCTTCGAAACACGAACAACTTTATCCTACGTCTGATTTCCGAACAAGGTCTAGTCAAGGGTGCCTGACGCCTTCTGATTTTATTAAAGTGCTCCTAACTTGGAACGCCAAGCCGCTCGGCATCATCCTAAAACTGTACTTGTCGATTCCGCGTACCCGCTTGTTCAGTGTAGTGTATGGGCAGTAACGGCGGTTCAGTGTCTGATTTAACCCGTTGGCTGACGGCGGTGGCGCTTCTGTCGAGGCGTCTCAGCTGCCGGATTCGCCTCGACAAAATGCGCCGCCGACAGCCAATGGGTTAGTAGTTTCAGTGCTGATGGTGAGTCATTACAGTGTACTTGTTCTCACTTTGGAAGCCCGCGGCCGGCCGGAACTCTAAGAATGCGTTTTCCTCGTTCTTGTGTAGGTGGCAGTACCGTGGGTTGAAGTACCCCTTGTGACGTCACAATCTCTGCTCCCACTGAGACGGCCTGACCCTGACTCTCAGATAGCCTGGCCCGGCACACTCACCAGGCCGGTTGGCAGGGGCCTCACACTGAAGTCTGGAAGCGACATGCGCGCGCACCTGTACACGTAATTACCCAGGTGAGTACAGCAACCTGTGAAGCCCTACGTGTGTTAGTGTTTGACATTCGGCGCTCTGCCGACCCATCTCTATTCAGTTTTCCGTAGTCTGGGACAAACTCCCGTTAGGTTAGGGTAGGCAATGCACGATGTCTACATCAAGTCTGCAACATGAAGCAACGACAGTTTTCAGTGAAGAAGTCGGAAAAGAACAAAAGATTTAACCGGTGTCAGCTAGCGACAATTTTCCCCTCTTTCTGTTTACGAAGGGAAATCACTCACTCTATTTAGCAATCCAGACCAAAACGGTGACTGCCAAGCGTGTAATATGCAAAGAAATACCCAACGGAGAAAGAAACACGCTTAGAAAAGACGGGTACAACACAATTTATTAATATTTCGGGTAAATACCCTTTGTCAAAATAGACAAACAAACAAACAGAGAGATTAGCCGCTACTTATCTTCATTGGCAGAAGGAATGTGGCAACTCTATTTAGCGTCGGACAAACAATGAGCCGCGCTTGTCTAACCTGTGGTTGAGATGGTCCTTTCCCATTACGTTTAACCCGTTCAGTGCCGAGAAGATTTGAACTTGACACCAACCACCCGCAAGATGTATAGATCCTCATGAGTCCCCGCAGTTACGGGGGCTCATGAGGATCTATGCCTCTTGCTGACACCACGGTGAAAATCTAGAATCAGTTTTTGTGTGTGTTGAATTAACAAAGATTGCATAAACATAGTCTGTGTTAGTTGGCAATGAACGGTTTAAACACATTTGTAAAAAGTATTTGTTTTAGTAAAGCATGCGATCGTTTGTAGTAAGGTACAGGGTAACATTTTCCACATCTCTACAAATATATTGGGCTTCCAGCCCGCGAAGGCCGGATGGCCAAACTTAGGCCCATAAATTCACTAATCCGCAACCATCAGCTAATCACTGTTCATTGTTCACTAGTCTCAGACACGGTGGATGGATAGAGGTGATAGGACAATGCTGGAAGGCTGAAAGTAATTGCCAGGAGAATGAAAGCTGAAAGTAATTGCCAGATTAACCCTCTGCGTGTCGTCGGTAGCGGTTTCCTTTGCGTGTCGATAGAGGGTTTTGTCGCGATGATTCGCGACAAAAACCGCTACCAACATGCAAAGGATTAGAGGATGACACAACGGGCAGTGCGGCGGATTAGCTGAAATTGCGTTACCTCAGTCTATGGTAGTCAGACGGAACCGAAGGTAAACTTCAATTCCAAGTCACTGCTGGTATGGTTGTGTCCCTTGTGTGCGGCTACAGGTGCTTTAAACTAGACACATTTCGTTGTATGAGAAAAACAACTCAAGACTGACACTGAGAAAGTTCAAAAGTAACTGGATGCATTTATCCCGTCAGACCACTCTTTCCAGACGTGTAGAAAACGGCTAGCACCTGTTCCTGTCGTCTGCTCAGCTTCGTTAGCAAAAAGCCATCGTTCTGCAAAAGGCATAGATTCTCGTGAGCCCCTGCAGTAGTGTAGTGGCTCACGAGAATATATGCCTTTTGCTCGCAAAGATCAGTCATTTACATCCACGTATAAGGAAGTTACGTTATAAATGATCCTATCGTCTGCTGACTACCCTTGCCAGATTCAGACTGATTGAAGTCAAACAGCTTCCTGTTAGAAACAAAGTAACAAAGTTTCACTGTGACCGAGCTGTTTTGCGTCAGTTTTGGCTCGTACGGTATTCTGCAAATGTAGTGTTGTTTTTTTTTCACCTACCTGGCTTGACATTCGAATGGGTTGTCCGTAAGTGGCTCCAACTTGTGTTGATTGACCGTGACAGTCAAGCAGAAGATCGGTTCATGCTGCAGTGTTCGGCATGGTCGATCTGTCTACAGGCAGCAGTCCGAAAATTGAATATCATGATCTGGCTCATGCCAGTCGTTTAAAACAAAAAGTATTTATTTACTCATATAGTTAGTTTAGTCAGTTCAGTTTATTTCAGTGTGTTGAAACAGAAACAGTTTCATGATGTTTGGTTTGTAACTAGTTGGACCAAAGTAGTCGAAGATCGAGTTTCACCCTTTGTAGTGTGTTAACCCTCTCACCGCCAGAAGAAAAATGTGAACATTACCCAACTGCAACGTGCAAAGAACCTCATGAGCCCCCGCGGATGCGGAGGCTCATGAGGTTCTTGGCCTCTTGCTGACCCTA
>BTPG01000005.1:143868759-143893759 GCA_036245525.1 Semisulcospira habei | reverse complement strand
GGGAGTTAATGGGTTCAGCCAGTCTTTTGTAGAAAAAAAGACATTCCAGTGTAGCCAGCCGACGGTGCGTCTCTGATTTACGCACAAATGCCTTCATGCGTTCGTTTGTCTCTTCTTCGCGGCCAGAGGTCTTGAGGCGAAAGTAACTCAGTAATGCGTTTGTTTGCGAAACTTTTTTGGGTGTGTGGAATGGGGTCTGGGGTTCGCACGAGCTCAGATCTGGTTTCTGATGCATGAACTTGAACGCGGACTGTCAGTGGAGCCGTCGAGCTGGTCTAAGCCAGACTGAAATCTTAGCCTACTGATCTTACAGTAGACCAAGACTCGTCTGATTTAGATCTGGCCGACGGTTTTAGCCCGCCTGTCATGCATACACACCTAGTGCATTATTATATGTATTCAGGAGTGTTTTGTTGCTATAATCAGTTCAGTTATAAAATAAATAAATAATTACTTAATAAATAAATAAATAATATGTTTAAAAAATAATACCAGACAGACTTACTGACAAACTGACACTTCTATCTAGATTTGTTTTGATAGTGGCTGACCTAGCTTGTTTTGAAACTAAGATGTGGAGGAGTTGTCAGTTGACTCAGTCCTTGTACATGCATTGGATGATCGCTGAGTAATCGTGGACTCAGTCCTTGCACAGGCATTAGATGATCGCTGCGTAACCCCTTCAATGTCGAGCAAAAGTGATCACGATCCAACCGCAAGAGACATAGATCCTCATGTGCCCCCGCAGATCAATGCCTCTTGGTGAGACCAATTTGTATCCATACTTCTCAGGCGGTTTTGGCTTTTGGTCGTTGAATAAAGAAAGATTTCGGAAACAAAACATATGCGTACTGTGACAGGGAAGGGGTTAATCGAACACACATGTAACACAGGTGGTGGGAGATAGCACAAAGCACGGGATGGTGGTTGCCTAATCGATCGCCTATATACCAAGCGTTGTTTGAAACATCACAGAACATGGAATCATCCAGAACACTTATAGTGGGAAATATACCGACGAACAAACGGATTGCGTTATTTTGAAATCGTCGAAAACACTAAGCAAAAGAAACGCGACATTTTTGGATTCCAAAAATGTCGCATTTCTTTTGGTCGTCAATATAGCACGAATGTGCTGTTTCCGGCCACTAACAGCATTATAGAGGTGATGGCGGACTATCGGCGCAACGCCCTCATCCCATGCCTGTGACTGCTCACGGGTTCTGTTGTCTTTGCTCCCCGCGGCTAATATTGTCCCTAAAACACTTTACTTGGGGAATATGGTGGGTTTCGTTTGAACCGCACCGCAGCCTCAAGTGTTCTCTGCCTCCGCAGCCATTCTCTGGTATTGCCGGGGTCAATGATTTTACTGAGCTGCTTCAAGCCGCGTTGCTGGAATGTTGACTGTCTGGACGAGCTGCATCTGATGTAGACATATGCGAGTGTTTGACAGCTTCGCGTTGGACATCAGTAAGGTTGGCCTGTGATTTTGGCCGTAACTTCCTGAGGCGCGGCCGCCAGGTTCAAAATCAGTGACCGTCGCACGGTTTTGGACCAGAACTAGATCAGCTCAGGCGCACCACGTCAGGCCATCACTGAATTCACCATACAGCACAGGCTTTGAATCAGTACACTAGAAAATTGTACACGCCCAAAAACTGTTCTCTCTCTCTCTCTCTCTCTCTCTCTCTCTCTCTCTCTCTCTCTCTCTCTCTCTCTCTCTCTCTCTCTCTCTCTCTCTCTCTCTCTCTCTCTCTCTCTTTTTCTGGATCAGCCTTCGTTAGTCTAGCTGTGTTATGTGAAGGCAAAAGACAGTATGTCCACATTTTGTGTTGAAACAATATTTTCATTGCACTGCATTACAATGAAAATGACACTTATCACCAAAAAAAAAAATAAAAAAAATGGACAGCCCACTGTGATTGTTCTTTTGCCTTCTCACATGGCTGAGGTTTAGTTTGGACCCGGGGCTCGATTCGAAATCAGCAGCGGTCTTGCGATCTTTCGACTGTTCTTGTCTAAGTGTGCTGGTATGTGATTTTGGACCTTGCGGCCTAAGGCCGCAAGGTCCAAAATCACAGACCAGCAGACGGTTGTTTTTCTCTCTTGCCCTCCACAGGCACTGATGTTGTTTACGGTGTGCCGATTTGAACAATGGATGCCGCGCCCCCGCTCGCCGCCCGTGAGCTCTAATCCGTGAACGAGAAGAATCTTGAAGGGGTCTGCTTGTTGGTAATATTCAAACAGACGACAGGAGTTCACTCTAAGAGGTGCTGAATCAACAGCGCTCCTGGCCAGCTAATTACAAAGCTGTCAGACGGCGACTGTGTTCCCACGACTTGCTCAATCACCAACGCATTGAGCTGCATTTGGCGGGTCACGCTCCAGGGGTAGAGCTCGGAATTTATGCTAGTTTTTGTACTACGCATGAGAGTTTCTGTTCGAATTTACACTCCGATTTTGTCGCTAGCAGGTCAGTACACATACACGCCTCCACATATGCCTCCAAAAGTTACACTACAGACGCTTTTAAAAGTTGCAAAAGTCTTTACAGACACCCCCACCCTGGGTCTGCCCTGGGGGATTTGGGTGGGGTTAACTACTTTTTAGTTCCCAGGGTCACCCTGGTCAGCCCCACATGGTGGGTTTTCCCCTCTATTCAGGGGCATGTGTTTACCATTCACCTGTATTTTACTTTTTTAAACTCTCCCTACTGTCTGCGCAGCTGTAGCTCTAAATAGTATTGGATGTGTGTTGCTGAAAGGTCTTGGGTTTATTTAGCATATTAGACCAGCTGGCGACATACATTCAATATTCTGTCTAGTTTGTTTGGGGTTTTTTTTGTGTGTTTTTTTCACAAGCAGTGCAGGCACGTTCTAAGAAAGTCTTGTTGCTGTCGGGACGTTAAGCAATGTACAACCAACCAATCTTTACAGACACCTCCAAAGGTGAAAAAGTTTTAAAGACGCCTCCAAAAGCTGGAAAAGTCATTAGAGATGACTCCAATAGTTGCAAAAATCAACATGACTGTAGTCTTTCGGTTGCAAACTCCGCTGTACATAGCTCCAAAAGTTACACAAGTCAGTATATAGATGTATCCACAAGTAGCAAAACTATAATTATGTTATATGCATGAACTTGCTGAGTTAGTAACACATTTGAGACATGATGCATTCAGATACACAGCTTTGTGAGGCATATCAGGCTGCGACCTGTTTCCAGTGAGTTAAGATTCTGCTGAGCTCCATTGTTGTCACCTGATCTGAACCCTTAGTGAACCATTATGGTCAGCGGATTCATCTCCCTCTTTGGTGTCAATGGCCGGGGTGAAAGGGAACCGGCACTTCCACTGACTTTGTTCAGCTTGGATGTGCTGTTGTTCCAACTACCAGATGTTGCCTTGGTTTCGCGAAATCTAAATACTGCGTTAGTCAAACCCGATGTTGTAATTTCTTGTGTGTAAACGTAAAACTCATGAGTGCAATGACTGATGAAAATGTCGAATTTTACCCAGTGAGTGCTACTTCCTCAACTCTTTCAGCGAAATGCAACTGTCAACAAGAGGCATAGATCCGCATAAGCGCCCGCAGCATGCGGGCGCTCATGATGATATATGCCTCGTTTGTTTCTAGGCCAGTTTCTCATACGTCCAAGTTTCTTACACGGACGAGCTGTTTAGATACCGTATATCAGACCACCACCGACGGTACTGCAGACAGATCGAAGCCGTTTCTTCACGGGCCGCCTAAGATCTCCCGACGATCCTCTCCGTTACTGAGGCATATAAATGGACCAGCAAGAGGCGTAAATCCTCATGAGCCCCGCAGGTTGCAGGGGCGCATGAGGATCCATGCCTCTTGTAGATGGATGGCTTGTCTGCAGGGCTGGAAATACTGGTACGTACTCGGGTGCCAAGGGTCGTTACTTTTGGTCTGGGCACTATAATTTCCAGTTTCTGACAGGAGTGACCGACCTCGCGCTGTTCTCAGTTTATTACTGACAGTTTTCTTAAAAGAGTGAAATTGTTAAATTCGTCAACGCGTTTGTTGATAATGTCTGTATAATAAAATTACAATACGTCTTTTTTTGTAAAGTTTTTCTTTTCTAAATTTAAAGTTGCTACAGATAATGCATAATTTCGACATACATTTTTTTGGTGGTTTGTTTCGTATATTTTTCGTTGTGCATTAAGATTTCTTATATATTTTTTTTTTTAACACGAAAGCTTTTGGACTTATTCTATCCAGACCCTACAAACATCGACACAACTATAGTTCACCCCTCCACCCACCCCCGCCCCCTCTTTTTTGGCATTGGAGGGGGGGGGAGGGGAAGGGGGGGGGGCGGTTAAGAGGTCCCAAAATTGATATATCATATATATATGCAAGTAATCGTCCTTAACCCTTTACATCCTGTGGCTAATGTTTTAAAATTTGCTTATTGTCCTATGAAGGCTACATTAAAGATTAGGAGAAAGATCAACCATTTTAGTCAAAGGGTGGTGCCAGAATAGCTTGGCGCCTCAAGCGTCAAGCTATTCTGGCACCACCATTGAACTATCAGAGTCAAATTAATTTCAAGCAAAAGTGTATCAGAATGATAAGGGTTAAGATATCGCCTGTACCACTAAAAAGAGAGGGAGGCAGATACACCGATTAGCTTGTAGGCTGACAGACAGCGAACTAGCAAGCAAGCAGGCAAAAAAAACCAAACTTGTTGCAGCACTGAGATCGTAATGGGTTTGGTTCACCTCAATGTTCACCCCTCCATATGTCACTGGATCCTTGACTTTCTTCTGGACCGTCCTCAGGTCGTAAGACTACAATTCACACTCTGCCGCGGTAACACTGAACACTGGCGCTCCACAAGGATGCGTTCTCTCTCCGCTTCTCTTTACCCTGTTCACAAATGACTGTGTCTCCGCAACCCCGTCTGTGAAAATTTGAAATTTTCCGATGATACCACCCTTGAAGGCCTGTTGTCTGATGCCGACGAAACTGTGTATCGAGACGAGGTTCGGAGAATGGTCGACTGGTGCTCGGAATATGACCTGGAACTGAATGTCTCAAAGACAAAAGAGGTGGTGATTGACTTTCGTCAAATCAAAGTCCCGATACTGCCCCTTGTCATCAATGGGGAAACCGTAGAACAAGTCGACTCGTTTAAATTTCTCGGCTCCATCATCTCGAGCGATTTGGGTTGGGACAATAACACTACGGCCATTGTGAAAAAGTGCCAACAGCGTCTCCACTTTCTGAGACAGCTGCGGAAACTCGGTATGTCAAGAGGTATCATGGCACAGTTCTACCGCGCGGTGATAGAGAGCACCTTGTGCTTCTCTATCACTGTCTGGTATGGCAGCACAACCGCAACAGAAAAGAACCAGCTCGAGCACATTGCTAAGACTGCCCCCAAAATAGCTGGCTGCAACTTTCCATCTGTCGCCTCCATCTTCAAAACACGTATGGAACGGAAGGCAGGAAAGATCGTTCGCGATCTGTCACACCCAGCCAATCATCTCTTCGAGCCTCTGCCCTCTGGCCGGCGGTTTCGTGCTTTGAAAGCCAGAACCTCTCGATTCAGATGCAGTTTCTTTCCAGAAGCTGTACTCAGTTCATCACCATCCATGGAACAGCGTGATTCCATGATTGTGACATAGGACTGATGTGTGTAATATTGTGTTTATCTATCTTAGTGCTGTATACAGGACGACTGAGTGTATGTCATGATGAATGCATGTGTAGTAAGTGAGGATGTATTTTACTGTCGCCATGTCACACAAAAATCCTTGTAACGTTTTACTTGGTGAATAAATGTCTTATGTCTTATGTTGTTTCAGACAAACTAAGACATTTCCATATATTAGTGCTGCTTGACTGAATCTCTGCATATAACTTGACGCTTGTCGAGTGAGGGGAAAAAACTTGACCACCCCCCCCCCTCCCTCCGCCCCCCACCCTCTAAGGAAAACTTGAATAAAAACAAAAAATAAAACCGCGTGGAAACACAGTGTTGTATTCTGTATGATGTATGATATTACATATGTGGCTAGAATCAGTACGTACAGGATCAACCTGTCAATCAAATGGTCAATAATGTGGTCAAGGTATGATGTTATATGTATAAGAGAACTGGTACAAAAACATACCGAGCAAAATTTCTCAGCACAGTGGATTAATAGCGCAGTATATGAGAATTCGGCCGCTTTGACAGTTTAAATGAGGACCGGAGACACCGTGAATTTATGATACAATATTTTATGAGCTCCATGTACCATAAATGCGTGCTGGTCTGTGATTTTGAACCTTACGACATCAGCCGTAAAGTCCAAAATCACAGACCAGCACACAAACAGAAATATATGTTGTTGCTAGCACAGGACTTATCTAGTTTTCGACAGACCTTCTGTAACAACCGCGCCGGAGCTTGCATAAACACCCACCCGAACCAACCACACACAAACTGGTTTAGTGTTTTCCTAGATTCACTCACTACCGCTGATCAGCGGTCAGCGAATGGCAGGAGACAACCAGTGTGCCAACCACAGAAAGCTCCAGAGCGGATGAGTTTCACGTCTATGATGGACGGAGGGTAGGGGAGGAGAGTTGGGGGTGGGGGGCGGGGGGGGGGGGGGTCTAAGTGTTTGTTTAGAGCTTTTTGCCGAACACGCCACACCAAAGAGCTAGGTGAAACAAGCAAGTGGTCGTTCCTTTCAAACTATGAAAATCAAACGACCGAGGTGGTGGTGTGAGAGAAGAGTGGGAAATGCGGGGGTGGGAGGGTGGTGATGGGAGGGGGGGGGAGGGGAGGGGGGGCGGTGGGAGAGGATTGCAGAGAGATGTATTATTATATTACAAGTGATTATAGTATTATATTGCAGTCATCCAGTGCGCCCGATATCAGTATCTGGCCGTTTTCCGCTTCTCTGCATTTGTTCCCGTTATCTTCTTCTTTTATTTCAGTTCACTTCCTCCATTTTCCTCTTAAGTCCCTTCTATTTCCATGATGTCAAAGGCGGGCAGGCTAAACCTCTAACAACTGAAGTAACAAGATGAAAATTACGGTTGACGTCATGTCTAGTTACGCTAACCTCGCTGCTGAACGTACATTTGGCGCGAAGAGCCGTATGTGCGTATGTGTGTGTGTGTGTGTGTGTGTGTGTGTGTGTGTGTGTGTGTGTGTGTGTGTGTGTGTGTGTGTGTGTGTGTGTGTGTGTGTGTGTGTGTGTGTGAGCGTATGTATGTGAACAAGAGAATCTCCGAAATTTCTGTACACACAAGCTTGAAACTTGTCGAAATACTTTCTTAAGTGGTGGCTAAGAGAGCCTCCGAACATTATTGTAATTGAATGTCTCATTGAAGACATAAACAGCCGTTTATAGGAAGTCGGTTGACCCAGATTAGAGTCCGTAATTTTTGTCATATTTACGTGAACTTTTGTATATAGCTAGTTTGAAGAAAGACATTGGATGAGTTTGTTAGCCAGCTTTGTATCGTTTCATCTTCTTTAGTAAAAATTATTTTTTTTCCTAAAAAATTAGAACACTAAGAAACCTTGAATTCTAGAGAAAGTCAGACAGTGGCGGTGACGTAAATGAGGCAACTCCGTCACGACGCAGACACTCATTTAATACTGAAATCCCTTTTATCTAGCTATATGCAAAATATCTAGAAAAAGTAAGAAAAATTACGGACTCCAATATGGATCAACCGGTGTTTGTGAAACGGCCATTTTCTCGCCAATGAGCATTTAATCAAGAAATCGAAAAAAAAAAGGTCCCGAGATAATTCTTTTAGAGACAATATCCTAAACTTTCAAGCTTGTCCGTCCTCAAACGCGGGCTCTAGTCGCTGTCACATACACACACACACACACACACACACACACACACACACACACACACACACACACACACACACACACACACACACACACACATACGGCGCTTGGCGCCAAAAAGACGTTCTCTAGAAGGTTTGCGTAGCTAGGCGTCTCGTCACTATCGTGTTACTTCTTTGCCAGAGTGGAATTTCTGCGCCGCACGCCCAAAACGTCATGTGCATGCTCCTGAATGCGCTCCCACCCAGCCCCGTTTCAAAGTCTACCGTATTTTTTCAAACGGTAGACAAAAATACATCATGACAAATGACGTTTGACAAACCACTGACGCGTATGCACTGCGAGCGCCCCTTAAAAAGTTCACTTTGGCTTATTGGCACAACTGCGAGGCTTTTTCAAAAGGAGATATTTTAACATCATAATCAAGTCAAAGACAAAAGGTAGAGACCCTTGACAGCGAAGACAGCTCTTGTATAGAAGGGACTTTGTGGGTTATGGTTCATCCTATCTTGTTTCATTTGCTGGACGAGGTGGTTAAGGGTCGCATCGCCCCCCCCCCCCCCACCCACCCACCTCTCCTCCTTTCACCAACTGATATAAAACTCCACGCAAAACAAGCACCTTAACCAACAAAGGGTTCATTGCACGAGTGAGCTTAAATCTTGCGCTAGCTACCAAGCAAGGTGTTCCTCCTATACATGAGCACCTTGCTTAGTGACATGCGCATAATTGGCAGTTACCAGCCAACGTAGACGTCGAGCAATTGGCCTCTCAACTAACCACGATAAAGGGTAAAAATGAAGGTTTTATACGATGCCTGTGCGCGCGCGCGCGCGCACACACACACACACACACACACACACACAGCATCGAGTGTGTACAGTATATTGCGTGTGCTGATCTGTGATTTTGAACCTTGCGGCCGTCAGCCGTAAGATCCAAAATCACAGCCCAGAACACATAATCACCCATGTCGCCTGCTGCCCATAATAAACAAGAAAGACTTTAACAGTTTTCGCCTTACTCATACAGCAGGGCAATAAAACCTGTCACGCTGCAGCTAAACGTAGGCCAGCTTGTTTTCTTCCCAGGTAATGGTTACAGGTGCTAACCTTAGTTTTAACCCATTCACTGCCGATAAAAGGCGAACCCAAATCCAACCGCAAGAGACATAAATCTTTATGACCACACGCGGGGGCTCATGAGGATCTATGCCTCTTGCTGACACCACTTTGTATTCATGTTCGTTTCACGTCTGGGCGTTATGCTGGCGTCGAATAACAGTTTTCATAATCACAATCCGCGGCCCGGCTTACGCACACAGCAACGAGATGACGACTGGCCATGATAATTCAAGGTGTATGCGGCCATATTCTTCCACAGTCTTAACTCGTCCTACCCCAGACACACCACAGCAAGATAAGGATCGACCACGATAGTTCAAGGGTGATGCCAGAATAGCTTGGCGCCTATGGGCGCCAAGCTATTCTGGCATCACCCTTGAACTATCATGGTCGAGATGTGTCCTGCACTGCAATGCAGTCTTCAGAGGACAACGGCAACATTTGGGGATTTCGGTGTTGGGGTAGAATGAGTTAAGGACCTCTTCGAAAGTCAGTTGTGAGTCATTGTTAATACAGTCTACTCCGCTTATAACAAGGTCGGATATAACAAAAGTCGGATATTGCAACACATTTTTCAAAGCTCCCGACATCACTCTTTTTATGTAAATTACTTCGCTTATAACAAGATTGGGTCCTCTGGCGATGTGTTGTATTCGATGTTTACTGTATTATGTTAGAAAATGTTAAGAAATGCACCTTTAATAATGAGCGACACGCGAAAATGTAGCATGCAGTACATAACATTCCCCGTAATTGGCGTGTCGTGTCATCTCTCTGAAACGACGAGGTTTCTGACATTTTTATACAAAATGCAGGGGCGGATTCAGCCCAAGGTGCAAAGATATCTGGCTGGGTTTAACATCCAGAGAGTTGCTGAACCTATTACTGACATCCTGAGGCTGATTTGTTTAAGTAAATTTGCTTATTGTCTTATGAAGGCTACAAGTACAATACAGATTAGGAGAAAGATCAGCCATTTTAGTTCAAGGGTGGTGCCAGAATATCTTCGCACCTCAGGCGCGAAGCTATTCTCGCACCAACCTTGAACTATCATAGTCAAATTAATTTCAAGCCGCAGTGTATCTGAAAGGGTTAAGATGAGAATCTAGACCAGATCATAAGTGACTGATTAGAGTGTAAAATGAAAACAAATGAAAACAAAAATCCGAACAAAGAAAGAAACACGCTTGGGCAGGCCAAGTACAACAATATAAAATTTTAAGCGTGTTTTTATTTTTCTTCTCTTTGTTGGGGATTTCTTCGCTTAATGGCGGTGCTCACTAACCATGAGAAATTCTGTTGGCAAGGGCGGCCACTCCTGTATCGTGACGCAGAAATGTTCTCCCTGTTTTAACAGGATGATGGCTGGACTGCTTTGACTGCCGAGAAATCGTGAACACGATCCAACTGCAAGAGGCATAGATCCTCATGAGCCCCCGCGACTGTGGGGGCTCATCAGGATCTATGCCTCTTGCTGAGACTAATGTGTGTTCATGTTACATGAACGGTTTTAACTTTCGGTCGTTGAATGAACGATTTCAGAAACAACAATGTACGTACAGTGGCAGGCAAAGGGTTAAATGGTAGTCTGCAGGATGTTTATTTATTTATATTTTTTTTTTACTGATTATCGACAATCGACTGATTTTTACTGATTATCGACAATCTTCAGGTGTTACGATAAGAAGGTTCATTCATGTCAGCGTGTGTCCATGTGTTGCAATAAGTGTGATTCAAAATTGTTAAAGGATTGAGGATGCAGATGATCGTCTTGGTCTATACCTGCGTATTTCTCTGTGGGCTGGCGATTGGGTGCCTGATAGGCGGGGGCAGGGGATCTAACTGTTTGTCAGTCTGTCCAGCGCTGAATGATTCCCCTTGGTTTGTGTACAATTCTGCCAGCGCTAGCCTCACCTATCTCGTTTGTGAGTAGTGTTAAAGGATTGGCAGTAGCGTAGGACTGAAGATATTTTTGATTGGGCATGTAAGTTATATTCTAGACTGCAGAAGAAAAGAACAGAAAACAACAACAACAACGACAACAGATGAGGAGGGAGGGTGTGGTTAAAACCACATATAAATATCAAAATAATAAATTTTCTAAAAAAAATATTTATTTTCCCGTGCAAAACATTATCGGTTGGGGCGGGTGGTGTGTGTGCGCGCGCGCGCGTGTGTGTGTGTGTGTGTGTGTGTGTGTGTGTGTGTGTGTGTGTGTGTGTGTGTGTGTGTGTGTGTGTGTGTGTGTGTGTGTGTGTGTGTGTGTGTGTGTGTGTGTGTGTGTGTGTGTGTGTGTGTGTGTGTGTGTGTGTGTGTGTGCCTCTTCCCTCACCCCTGCAGCCTGCCACAGTTTCTTTTTGCCACCCCCACCCCCTCCCCGTTTCAACGCCACTGATTGAGGAGGGTCACGTCTTTTGAGTTACCCCGATCCGCCGTTACTTCTTGTTGTTTTGTAAATATGCAACAGAAACCACGTTGCTGTCAGAATAAAGGTGTATTAGCTCACTCAGCCCCGACACACCACACCACAGCAAGACATAGATCGAGCATGATAGTTCAAGGGTGGTGCCAGAATAGCTTGGCGCCCGTAGGCGCCAAGCTATTCTGGCACCACCCTTGAACTATTATGCACGATCTGTCTCTAGAATTGCAATACAGTCCTTCGGCCGAGGGCAACTTCAAAATTTGTGGATTTTGGGCCTGGGGTAGAATGTGTTACGGTCATCATCAGTATATCGCGATGCCTTAGCCATTTGTTTGCATTTGCGTTTGTGGAAAGGCGGAGCGGCATTTAGTTTTACAGAGGCGCGTGACGAAAATCAACAGTAAGTACACGGTCTTCGGGCCGACGTTAGCCTTATTTGGTCCGCGCGCGGGCCAACTAAGGTTGATGTCGCTCCGAGGACCTTTTTGCTCACATATCTATTCGAGAGTTAGAGAGGCCTGCGCTCAGTTCAAACTTATCTCCGATTTCGCGATTTCTGATGTGCGTAACACTGTGGCACACCGGCGGTGTCCGAACAATGCGCTTCACCTGAGCGTGTAATTACCTGAACACGGCTAGTACCGCATGTGTATCACAACCGACGGGTGACGTCACACCCAGTATAGTGAACCAACAGTGCTTCTGGCAATCGCTGTGACACTGCCAGTGTTGTACTGTGACAGTGGATTAATTGCCTACTGGCTGTGGTGTTGTGGAGAGTAGAGTAGTAAAGGAGAGAGAGAGAGAGAGAGAGAGAGAGAGAGAGAGAGAGAGAGAGAGAGAGAGAGAGAGAGAGAGAGAGAGAGAGAGAGAGAGAGAGAGAGAGAGAGAGAGAGAGAGAGTTAAAGGTTCAAAAGTAAACTATTGAACACTAACCATCAACTGTAACTATTGAAGAATTGAAAATATCACACATACACACACAGACACACACACATACTGACACACGCACATGCGCACACGTATGCTAGTTGTAAGGCAGCACAAGAATAAAGTAAAACCGGCACCCATTACTCGAGTGATGCGTGAGAGAGAGAGAGAGAGAGAGAGAGAGAGAGAGAGAGTTTGTGCGTGCGCGCGCATGTTAGTGTGCGTGTGTGTGTGTGTGTGTGTGTGTGTGTGTGTGTGTGTGTGTGTGCGTGTGTGTGTTCGTGCGCACGTTGTGGTAGTGATCGTGCGCGTCTGTATGTGTGTGTGTATATAAATATATATATGTGTGTGTGTGTGCGCGCGCGCGCGCGTGTGTGCACGCGGTTCGTGGTGTTGATCGTGTGTAAAGTTTTCTCCTACCGCATCAGTCTGAGAAACAGGACACTAAAAGCCAAATCAAGCTGATGTAACAAATAAATAATTACGGGTTTCTTCGCGATCGTACCGAAAAGCTTAATGTAAAAACAAGCACAGCTGCAATACACACACACACACACACACACACACACACACACACTGTAAGAAAACGTTAACCCTTTGGCTGTCGGTAGCGCTTTTTGTCGAGGTGATTCCTGCAGGAATCACCTCGACAAAAAGCTCTACCGACAGCCAAAGGACAGGATATAACAATATTAGTGTAACGACGGAGTTTTCGCTACTGAATTAAATTATTACATATCTAAACGTTTATTCTAATGGAATGAGTGTGTGCGTGGGTTTGTTCTGATAATCAGTATAAAGGTGGGTGTACTATCTCTGTTCACTAGACTCTTTCATCCACCACACACGCGCTTACAAACAAGGACAAAGGCCACACAGTTATTTCCCTTTGCCCTCTGTTTAACTCTTAACACGCACTCATAACATACATTAAACCATACAATTCACATCATATTAACCAATCTGCACAAATAACAGGTGGCATATAGATTATTTACAACTTCAGCGCTCACACATTCACTCGCTACCGTAGAGGTCGTTGTCTCTCTCGTGAGACGTCACTCGACTCCTCTCTATACTAGTGTCGACACAGTCAATATCACATTGACGACTTGACGGAGATTCCTGAACTGAATATTACTATTCAATGACTACTCACAGATTTAGAACATTCCTAGGCGTGAAATTACGGCGCTAGGCGACAATAGCTACACTGACGGAACACTGCATGTGGTCCTGTAGCACGAATCTGTGGCTTACTTCGCTACCGTTGCTGCTCGTAGCACCAGTGATGGTAGGACGAAGGAGAGATGAAGGCTTGATGATGTCCGCATCTGTTCACGTACGTGATGCCTTCAGGACAGCTTCATCGGCCCTACACCAGGGGTGTCCGCTCCGTACCGGCCCCGCTGTACACAACATTTATACACTCATAAATGTTCGCTCTTATACCTAAAAGTCTGAATGTGTCTTCGACACATTATTATACTTCAGAGCGCTCTAGATCATTTCCTCTGAAAAATGTCTTCTTTATGCCACCATACTACAATCACTATTGTCATAATTCTTATGACAATTCCTATAGCCACTTTAACACAGTGCACACAATTCCTATAGCCACTTTAACACAGTGCACACAATTCCTATAGCCACTTTAACAGTGCACACATTTTACGTACCTACACCCAATGGATTATGAGCCAAATATTACAATCACAGCTCACCTTCAATTCGTAACATATTACTGCACATTTCATCATTAGATCACTAAATATATACTGAATTCTATTCCTATTTCAGTTCCACATCTTCACATATGAATGAATACAACATGACATCCTGGTTATAAACTATATCACATAATTACATGACTAAACAAGTATTGACACGAGCCATCGCATTTCCTTCAAACATGGCTCTTCTGCACTCTAATAATTCATAAAACAATACTTTCTTTTTCATCTGAATAGCGTTACAGATTATAAATACCGGTAATAAAAGAATAAATACCTGTATTCAATATACAGCTATCGAATTCTCTAGACAGAATTCTTCCTCGGAGCCCTAGCGAAAACGACCGCTCGGCTCGACTGGTATAGCATCTCTAACTGGTCATCATCATCATCATCAGTCCCTTGCCCGAACTGGGCGTTGGGGGGACTGAAAGGCAGCAGCAACAGACAGTGCTCTCCACTGAGTTCTATTTTGGGCGGTGGCAAGCAAGTCTGGCATCTCGAGTTCGGTCCACTCTAACTGGTAATTATTCCCAAACCCACACTGTCACTCCCACACGTGACACGTGAACATCGCTCACCTACACCACCGCACGTGAACATGGCTTATCTGTACATTACCGCTCGTGAACAATGCTTATCTCTACATTATTCGCATGTGTACATTCGGTCCAACTGCCAATGACGTCACACCATCGTCCGACCGAAATCTGCACTAAAGGCGTTCGTTTCAGCTCGTAGTACTGAGACAGGCGCCCTTGGCAGGGGAGGAGGGGTGGCCGGAAGGAATTGGGAAGGTGGTGGGGCGCAAACAGTGCGGTTCGCATCGTGTTCATCTCCCTGTCACACCGGCGCTCTGACAATGACTATTATTTATGGCGACACGAAGATGCAGACGGAGTCGGGAAATAAAAGGGTCGTGGGGTTTGGGCTGGCGGAGGGCGGGGAACAGCGAGGAGGGCGGGGGGGTCGGAAAGGGAGAGGGAGGCGAGTTAACAGGGGAGACTATGCATGCTGTAGCAAGTAAACAAGGCATAGGTGTAGTCACAAGCTGAATCCCCCTGGTGGATCCTCCTTTTGCGGTTTAAAGAGGTACACGAATGAATATGTTGTGGACTACAAACCACACCAGCCGAAAGACACAATCGTTGTCTAAGTCTGTTCAGTTCTGTAAGTATTCGAAATGGAGACGACTCCTAAACTAAGCAAGAGGCATAGATTCTCATAAGAATCACGAGAATCTGTGCCTCTTGAAGATGGAAGGTGATTTATTTCGCACACTAACTGCGGCATTTCACAGCAGATTGTAATATACATTTTGCAGGGTCCCATGCATGGCCGGGGATCAAGACAGCCTGTGTCTTACCGGCAGAGAAACTAACTGCTTGATTGACTAGCCAGGTAAGTACGTCGTGATAGGTAGCATAACAAATGGCAGGTTAGCATAACCGGTGACGCCGGTCACAGACACTGTAGTGTAGAGCGAGATAGGGAAAACATTTTGCCACAGCCTATTACACACCGCCTGTTGCAGCTCTGCTTGTTTTTATGTTAAGTAGGCCTACTACGCATGGATGTACACACACACACACACACACACACACACACACACACACACACACACACACACACATGTATACATACATACATACATACACACGCACAGACGCAGACACACGTACACGCACACGCACGCAACCACTCACGCACGCACACACACACATACCGTGCACGCACGCACACACACACACACACACACACACACACACACACATGCACACACATACACATGCACACACATGCACGCACGCACGCGCGCGCGCACACACACAGACACACACACACATACACACACACACACACACACACACACACACACACACACAGTCACACACACGTATACACGCGCGCATAATCACAACTACAACGCTTGTCAACAGAATTATTACGGGGTCGATAATTTTGATTTCCGTAATACCTATGATCACTTTCGCATTTTGTGTTATAATATTTTAAGCTGATTCAATCTCCTTTCGATCTGTGAAAATCAGGTTATGTCCCCGTTGCTGCTTGTTTAACGTGAGAGAGGAACCATAAACGGCAGTTGAGCTCGTGACGCGTGTTAGCACAATTTTCAAGATCGCATTACATCGATTGAAACACCAATTATGCGTCATTATTTGCTGCAAAATGTATTGATTTTCAAGAGGAATATGGTGTATGGTTGGCCAGCAGAAGACACCCACCCCCCAAAACACACGTGTAACTGATTTAACCCTACGGCCGCATCTCGCCGAAATTTTGAAGGTGCTACCACCCAACGACTATGTACCATTGAGGCGCCAAGCTCATCTGGCACTACCCTTGAATTATCATGGTCAATCCATCTCCGGCTGTAGAGCGTTGGGGCTAAACTAAGTCTGCAGAAAACAAAATACATGAGTGTCTCATGGATTCGCGGTCACACAACTAGTCGTTTTTCTTATGCGAGAGGTATAAATTCTCATGAGCCACTGCGACTGCAGGGGTTTATGCGAATCTATGCCTCTTCTTGATGTGAACCTTCCTGTAATTTTGTAGTTTTAATTTCTTTCCATTTACGTCTTTGCTGCTCCAAGGGAGGAAACCTCGAGAATGTAACGCCAGCGCCAAACGTCGTAAGAGCGGACCACCAGAGTGTCAGTGCGTGTCTCACACGGGCGCAAGCAGGACTGAACGAAGCCGCGCTGGAGTGCGTTCACTGAGTGGTTCCACGTGATCTTACATGCTGTCTGCTCGGACGGACAGAAAAAGAAACTGACTTGTGAAGATCGCGACTGTACACTGCTAGTGCTAAATCCGCGAGTGCGCGCACGCGGTCACATACTTCAAGTCATAGGCTGAGCCTGTCACGACAGTCACAAAGCCGTGGTCCAGCTCTAGCAGGTGTCACGTAAAGGTGATCAGCTGTAGAGTGGATGTTCAGTGTCACAGAACAAGGGAGTGCTTTGACTTGGTGTAAGAGTTGTGCAGTCACACTTGGAATACTACTTCTGGAATTGTCTTCTAACAGGTTCGTGACCCTATCTGTGACTGAAGTTTCTGACAGGATCTTTATCGTTCGTGAGAAGATTTTTTTTTTAAATTCAGGGTATTTGTGAATTTTGTTGGTTTGTGTCATAATCCGCTGTCACGTTCGTGAACCCTTTGGGTGTCGGTAGCGGTTTTAGTCGTGATGATTCCTACAGGAATAACAACAGCCTGACATCCTACAGGAATCATCGCGACTAAAACCGATACCGACACCCAAAGGGTTAAAAAAAATTATCAGGACCGTGATCTATGGGGAGTTTGTGATATCTCAAAGAAAAAACATAATTATCAGGTTCGTCGTGAAAAAAATGTTAAAGTTATATTCCCCAGGATCAAGCATCTCAACACAGAAAACTGTCTGCAACAGATTATGCTGACAGTATGTGTATGGGTTCCTTTGTGTACTATCTTAGAGCTTTATGATGTAAGTACAATGCCAAATGTCGAAATTCATCGTTTGGAAGGTGTATTGTTTTTGTACCCGAGTCGCGGATTTATCGAATGCATCGGCCTCGTCAGTTTCGATTTAATAAAATTATATATATTTATGAGCTTACGTCACAAGGCAAAACCCGGCCGACTATCAGTGTATCGTAATACTGCAGGTCACGAGGTCATCGGTGTGATGTACACACGTGTCAGTGTACACGTGTACTGATGTTCGCCGGCGTCCCTTTCGCTGGCGTAATTTTGCACAAGAAAATATAATAAACCTTTCACATTCGCTATGCTGTCAAAATCACAATGCGGGTTCCGCTCGACCTGCTAGTATTTACTAGTGACGATCGTGGGTACAGTAGTGCACCGAGGGCGTGCGTGCAAAGCGAATCCACAGTGCCTAGTTTGACCTTTGATCCTTTACCCCTCGGAAACACGCACCGTCTTCCATCATTGAAACAATGAGTAGACCATCGAAAACCAATGATGTCGTCATTGTGCATGACTTCTATTTGTGGGTGCGGGTGTGGCTGGCCAAGCCAATCCTGGAGCCACACCTGCGAGGGCAATGGGGGCACTGGAACGTAGCTGTGGGGAGAGTCGACCCTGTCTTTCTGCGAGCTCTGGCACTGGTGATCCGTTCGCGCCGATTGTGTTCAAAGAGCGTGCAGGCTTTCCTGGTGGCGGCACGACAGCCAGATCTGTCTTGTGCTTGTGCTTCAAGTTCCTTTACCGGGAAGACGCAGCACTTGAGGCTGTCGTTTATGCAGTCTTTGAAGCGTTTCTTTGGCCGTCCTTGCTTCCTGTGGCCTTTTGAGAGTGCACGGCGTGGCATGCGAAAATCATCCAAGCGTATGACATGACCTGTCCAGCGAAGTTGTGTCTTTAAGATCAAGGCTTCAACACTCACTAAGCCAGCATTGAAACATAACATTGGTATTTATACCCACTTTCTGCACTGAGTCAGTTTCACATCTCACACATTTAAGTCTGCGTAACTGAAAGCTTCATTGGAAACGACAAATGCACCATTGCAGCAGAAACACTACCTCTCTGAATTGAGTGAATGATAGCCCGCACAGACAAGAACATGTTACGACCAGCGATGTGGAACTTTGACACACCGTAGTGTTCAGATCTCTGCAGCATAAAATGTGATAACTAGCTCGTAACTATATGATAAAACAGGTTTAAAATCTTGCGAAATCAGTAAGAGATAAATTCTACTGAAGATCATGAAAATACTGAAGATCACTAGCGTTCGCGGAACTATAGGAAGATCGACAAAGACCGTAGATTACTTACCGATTCAGCAGGAAAGCGACAAATTCCGGGTGGGCGGTCAAGCCAAGCTTTTGCTTTATGCGTTGCCACATGTCTATATTCCCTTGTCCGATGTCAATTCTACTTGGGGGTATCTTGTCTCTCTTCCTCTTTCTTCTCTTCCTCTTTCTTCTCTTCGATTCCGAGTAAGTCATTGTCGGCGTGAGTCGATGATACTTTCTTTTTTTCTTCGCTGGTTAATCTGCCATCTTGTCTCTGATTGGTTATAATTATGCAGTTGACCTAAGGTCGTATAGAATAGTTATGACGTAAGCTACCATCGCCTATCAGAAGCAATCTTTTCACGTATCCGTCAAAAGATTCTGGTGGGCCTCATTTCACTTTGAACGGACGAAAGAGAGCATTTGGTGGGACAATAGGGACACTGTCTAAGTGGGTATGTATACTGAATCGAAATGAAGCCTTAAAAACGGTCGGGCGTTCCCCTTTAAGGATCGTTACACATTCGAGACGTGCTGCATCCGGAGCTGCTTAATACCGCGTATCTGGGTGCAGCACGTCTCGAGTGAGTTAACAGTTGAAGCGGTCTGCTCCAGGGCGGACTTTAATGTGCAAAAAAATTAAAAAATAATAAAACAAAGGACAGTACAAGGGATTTTCTAAGTTGTGTTTCCTCAGTTAACTCATTCTACCTCAAGACCAAAATCCCCAAATTTTGAAGTTGCCCTCTGAAGGACTATTACAATTCTAGAGACAGATCGAGCGTGACAGTTCAAGGGTGGTGCCAGAATAGCTTGGCACCTATGGGCGCCAAACTATTCTGACACCACCCTTGAACTATCATGCTCGATCCATGTCTTGCTGTGATGTGTCGGGGTTGAATGAGTTAAGACTTTTCTTCCGCTTGTTTCACAGTCCTATTGAGTAGATATGTATAACAGAGGTTTTCTACTGCCCCATGAGCCAGTTGGAATGAGCGCTCATGCAACTGGCCGCTGGTGCGAGTCGTTGGAAGTCTCTTAGATCACGGTACCGTCATAGGAGAACAGCCTGCAGAAACATCTTGCTTTGCACGACATTAAAACTTCTCAAGTTCACTTAACCCTTTCGTCAAGCATTAATGTAAGACATACGTACTACGAACAGTTAACCCTTGTCCGCAGTAGGTCGCTTTAAGTTTGCGTCAGTGTAGTGTGCGCAGACATGCCAGGCGGCATCATTTGTGTCTCGACGATTGCAGTTCTGCTTAAACACATGGGGCCCAAGGTCAAAGTCCCAACTTTAGTTTGAGTTCCAGCTTTGGACTGAAGACTTCATGAATATTAGTCCAGAAGACAGCCGGATCAACCGTGGCAGTTGGAGGCTGGTGCCGAAGATAAGTTTAGCCTTGGTGCTCACTGCATACGTTACATATTCAGGAGATAGTTCGACCATTGTAGTTCAAGTGTGGTGCCACACTTGAACTATCACGATCGATTAATCCCTTGTACTGTACTAGTATCCGGCGTGATTGTGTCTGTAGAGGACTAGCGTATTTATAAGGCGACAGTGTCTTTATAGCCTGGTTGGCTCTGTGGTTCATAAACGCCGGGGCAGTGCTACGGATATTGACACCACTGTGCGCATTAAACTTGAACCCTCTCACTGTGACTGCCAGTGGTCGCAAATGGCGTTTCCTAAATCTTTCCAGTAACATCAACACCGTAGAGCCAAAACTGTCAGTCAGGTTAAGGAACGTCAGTGAACACCCCAACTGAAGTGGTGTCAGCAAGAGACATAGATCCTCATGTGTCCCCGCAATTGCGGGGGCTCATGAGAATCTGTCTCTTGCAGATGGATAGTTTTCAGTAAGTTTTTCTCGGCAGCAGGTAAAGGGGTTAAGCGAAAGCGACGCACCTCTGAAGTCAGTGAACAAACTAAAATATGAAAAGGCCGCAATGATACTCCATGTGCTGCGATACAATTTCCAACACTTGGATTACTACTGTCACACTTACGACGTTGCCGCGGGATCGCCGGCTTAAATTCTTCATCGACCATTTGTCTCTCAGTATAAACTCAGTCCAGCTGAAGTTGGTTTTATCGTGTGCCTGTACTGCAGGTCGTTGACTTGGGGTCTTACGTCTTCAGGTCTGGAGCCGCAGACATGCCGCACACATAGTGCGGAATATATAGTTACACACATGAAAAAGGACAACAGCTTGGATTTGCAACTTTCTCTCAAACACACCTCAGTGGATCACTTTTTTTTTTTTTTTTAATGCATCGATTTGGACCCTGCTTTACAGTGTTTGACTCCAATTGAAGTTGGGTTGATTGTTGCGCCGTTTTGTGATTTGGACATTACGGCCTTAGGCCGTAAGGTCCAAAATCACAGACCAGCGCACATTTTAATTTTCAGTCTCGTCGTCCGTGAAGGTCTGTCTACACGTTGTAATTGTTCGCAAGCACATTGGCGTGAAATACCGACAGCTTGAATCGCTCTGGTTCCTTCATCGACTGATTCTGCTTCTTCCCGCGGCTTTGACTCGCGTTCAAGTTTATTCAATTTTGATTTGTTCTCTTCATCAGTCTGGTACCGTAGTCTAGTCAGTGCTGAGTGGAGACGACGTATGCTGTATGCACGCAAGGAGTGTCCGTAGGTGAAACGAATTTGGACGAGGTTTCTGTTTTCAAGCTATCTTTAACTCATTCTACCCCATCACCGAAATCTTTAAATCTTGCCGCTGTCCTCTGAACTGACTGCTTTGCAGTGCAGGACACAGATCGACCATGATAGTTCAAGGGTGGTGCCAGAATAGCTTGGCGCCCATAGGCGCCAAGCGGCGCTATTCTGGCATCACCCTTGAACTATTATGGTTGATCCTTATCTCGCTGTGGTGTGTCTGGGGTAGAATGAGTTATTAAAGAACGGAATGTTTGTATACGCAAGCGGTGTGAATTAAACAGAAATTAGGACTTTTGTTTTTGATCGTGGAGAAAGGAGAACGTATGGAGGCACTGTGCAACAAAGTTGCAGCGCTGAAGTTTGGAGCCCGACTATCACGTTCAGACGCCACATCGTGTGTGAGCCACGGCAAAGCAAGCTATTGTTTTGGGTTATCCGGCAAGCAAGCTGTCTTTGATTGTGGCGGCCTGATCAAGTTTGCTGTCATCCCAGTGTAAAAACCACGATCAGGGTCGGTCCTGGATTTAATACAGCAACTCAGCGCGGCACTCTCCTGAGGCTAATTCTGCTCCTGCATTGTTGCTGCTGCAACAGCAGATACAGATGAACTTCTTACCGTGAGCGGTGAGTCAAAACCTTTCTTTCAAGTGGCCCAGACTGAAAATCATAGGTACTTACAAGAGGCATAGAGTCACATGAGGGTACTGATGTTAATCAGCAAGAGGCGTAGATTCTTATGAGCCCTGCGAATGCAGGGCCTCATGAGAATCTGTGCGTCTTGCTGATAAACATCAGTTCTATTTTATGATCACCTTTGTCTTGATTCTTCTCGTAAGTGTGCGTGAGTGTTTTTTGTTCTTTTTGTTTGTTTGGGGGGGGGGGGGGGGCGTATTCTGGAAGTCCTCCACCTGAAGAGGCACAGATCCTCATGAGCCCCAGCTGTCGATGGGGCTCGTGAAAATCTACGCCTATTTGCGATATATGGTAAGGATCTGCGATTTAGTCTCTTGATCGCCCCGAGTAAGTCAAGTTGTTTTTTCGGTTCATAGAACTTGGTCGTCAGTGCCAAGCTCGCACACTTCCAATTCCCATCTGCAAGAGGCATCGTTGCTCATGAGAATCTATGCCTCTTGCTAAACATTAAGCTCTCTGACTTATCTGTCGTTCTCCCTAAAGTCTAGTAAAGTTGATTCTTACAAGTGATTGGGAGGAATCAAGTAGAAATGCCTGTTTGAGAACCGCTGGAGGGAAAATTGATTTTGTTGATAGTCGGTCGCTCACAAGCCTTGGCGTTCATCGAGTATGGTATTGATTGCTTGGCCGCCAAATCCGCCAGTTAAAACTTGAGTCAGTTCGCGGATTTTATTTCTTAGATAGCATAGATTGCATAGCCGTGTGCTCTTAGGTCCCTTTTTGTGAAAAACAAGATTTTCGTTTAATTCCAATATACAAATCTAGCTTTTCACAAAAAAAAGGATTTAGTGTAATTGTTTGTTTGCCTTCGCGTGGTAAATGAAAAAAATCTATTAAAAAAGGACTTTCAGCGCTGAGGTTAATAATGACAAAACTGAAGCTCTGCCTTCATATCGGTTATATTAAACGGTGGAGAACTAGAGGCGCAGTCCCAGCATTACAAATATCGCATACTAGCTGAATCAATTGTATTTTTGTTTTGTGGTCCCTGTTATCGCAAAATTCCCACTTAACCCATTTACAATACAATACAATACAATACATACCATAATACTTTATTAATCCCTCATGGGGAAATTCACTGTCTGCCCATACAACACATGGCATCATCATCACTCATTCAATTAATTAAATAAACTATAACTCTCAGTTAAAGAGATTAAATGTAACAGACGTACTGTTTGTAACACTCTTGGCATCAGGAACACTTATGGTTTATGCCCCCTGTGCTTTTGGTGTCAGTAATTTAGCCCCGAGTCCCTACAGCAGGAGATGTACTGACCATGATAATTCAAGGGTAATGCCAGATTAGCTTGGCGCCTGTCGGCGCTAAGTTAATCTGGCACTACCCTTGAATTATCATGGTCAATACATCTCCTGCAGCTGGTACATAGTCATTAGGCAACACCTCCAAAATCTGAGAAAAAAGTGGGACCTAGTTGCGGCTAAGTTTTTTAATGGCGTGTCATGGCCCGGCTAGTTTTTGGAATTGTGCAACATCAAGTTGCAGGGTTCAGCATGCCGCATGACATAATGTTTCAGCATGTGGTACAATGCGTCAAAATGCTGGAGCGAAATTATGTGTTCTGACAATTCCACAAAATATATCGTGCTGTTCGGCTATCAGCCGTGTTCTGCACTACTCGTTCCTGTACTGACGGTTTCGTTGGCAAATCACATGATGGGCCTATGGTACAATGTATGTTCAGAACACCAGATGCCGGTAACTGACGTGCCCCCTGGTGAGCAGAATGCTTGGCCCTCGCGCACCGTGTGAGGCAGGTCAGTGAATGCTAACGACGGCCCGAAGACCTTTACCTCACCGAGTTTAGCCGTGCAGTGGCATAGAGACTGAGTCCGATATTTCCCCGTCAGTGCTTTTGTGAATTCGGGCTTTTCGTAATGTTCCGTAATGAGAAACAACTTTTCCTTTTTCTTTTCTGTCCTTTGTCTTCTTTTTTTCACGGCCATGGACAGAGTGATGATTTATTACTGACAGTGTTAATGAATGTTGTAACCTGTTTCGGTTGGTGAGTTAATTCTGGGTTTAACCCCTTCGTTGCCGGAAGAATGCGAACACCACCCAACTGCAAGAGGCAAGGAACCCCATGAGCCCCCGCATAATGGGGAGGCTCATGGGGTTCTTTGCTTCTTGTTGCCTGTTGATAACAGAGTTCCTGGGATCGATGGGATTATTCGGTGTTGAATCTGCCCTGCTTTCAATCACGCAATGTTGCACGTCGAAGTGGACACAGCGGAGAGGTGACCGTCCACGACACAAGAGCTATACTGGACGGCCGGACTGCTAAAGGGACGACCCGTTATGGAAGACAGGCACAGCTGTGTCAGTTGCCTGTGGAGCACGTCCTGAATACTGATCAATTAAGGCGCACTTATCTTCTAAGCCTCTGACTTGTTTTGACCTGGAGAAATATCTCCATTCTGTAATGTTTTGGCGATGTAATAAACTATTTAAACCAAGGCACACTGTACTGCAATCAGATATATGCCACAGGACCTCTCAACGAAAATGCAATACAGTATTAGACCAAGTCTGTCTGTTCCCCTTGAGTGGATTAATTGACTTTTGTTTTTAATCTTCTGTTCTGCTTTATTATAGCATATGAATAATGTATTTATTTATTAAAGATGACTATGATACTTTAAGGTTAGCACCTGATCAGCTTGGCGTCTGTTCAACTCAGGCGCCAAGTTGATCAGGCGCTAACCTTGAACTATCATGGTCGATCCGTCTCCAACAGATGCCGATGGAAAATAAATTATCTCGCGGGGG
>BTPG01000005.1:143856634-143868739 GCA_036245525.1 Semisulcospira habei | reverse complement strand
CCTCCCCCCCCCCCCCCCCCCCTCGCTTTTTTGGCCTCTGGAAGCAAGGTCTAGCGTCGGGGAGGCATTTTGTGTCAGGTTGAAGATCCCAAACAAAAAGTTGAAACTCCCCCTCCCCCCCCCCCACCTCCCTCCCCCTCGAGGTAACTGATCCGACCCTGGGGTGGGTGGGGGTGGGTAGGGGGGGGGTGGCCTCGCACTCCCCCAAAATATGTACGGGGAAAGGGGGCCACTGGCCACGAAAAGTATCTTCCTAAGCTACTGCGTCAAGTTACAGGCGCGGGATGGTCGTTGCGTTATTACTCCTAACACGGGTAATAGTAAGGCAGTGTTAGGAGCGACCATCGCGCTACTGTGTGCGCCATCGACTATATTAATTGTGCGAATAGTATTGTGTAGACTATGTGCGGAGGGTGTGTGTGGTTGTGTGGTGGCTGGAGGTGGTGGGGACATGAGAATCTCTTGTTTACCTAGCAATGTCCCACCGACCGAACCCCGTGCTGTGAGCTATCCGCCCATCTCTTGACTTAGGCGGTATGACCTTCTTAACCCCACGGCCGCATTTCAAAACTTATGGAGGCGTTGTCTAACGACTTTGTACCAGTTGTAGGAGATGGATTGCTCATGATAATTCAAGGGTAGTGCTAGATGAGCTTGGCGCCTTCAGGCGTCAAGCTCATCTGGCACTACCCTTGAATTATCATCATCAATCCATCTCAGTCCTGCTGCAGGGTCCCGGGGCTAAATGGTTTAATCTGATCAAGCGTCGCGCACGAGGGGTAACGTTCTGAGGTAAATCGATACCAAGAAAAGAGACATAGTAGATTCTCATGAGCCCCAGCCACCTGCCCTTGTTGGGATTTGGGGTGGGGGTGGGGGGGGGGGCGGGGGGTGCCCGTGCCTATCGGTAAACGGGTTCCGCCCACCGTGTCACGCATTCCGACGCTTTTGATATATGTCATTGTTCGAGGCTTCTGGTCTGTAATAAATGAAATCAAGCTTATTTCTCGAAGTAATTAGCCCCCACATCCTGAAAATCGTGTATCGACAAGCTTAACCCATTTAATCCCTATGCTGCTTTTCGCAAAGTTTGAACTTGAGATGCCACCTTACGCCCGACTGTGTACCAGTTGCTGGGGATGATGGATCGACCATGATAATTCAAGGGTAGTGCCAGGTCAGCTTGGCGTCTTCAGGCGCCAAGCCGATCTGGCACTACCCTTGTATTATCACGGTCGATCCATCTCCTGCTGTAGTGCCTCGGGGCTAACTAGGTTAGGTGCGTGCGGTCGTGACCATATTTATGATAATGTTTCTGTGCCAATAGCTCTTGACAGTGTAGTACAATGTATGAGGCAGCAGATTTCACCTCCTCAGTGTAGTGAAGAAACGTCTTGCTGTGTGAACTACACTTTGTCCTACAAAACCCGTGTTTATTCAGAATTTGCCGTCGCACGCCCCCTTTAATCCAAAATAAATTCTGCAATCTGAGTAACTGAGCACTACAATGCAAGAGGCACATAGATTCTCATGAGCCCCTGCGACTGCAGGGGCTCACGAGAATCCATATGCCTCTTGCAGACGGATACGATTTTCAGTTGGGGACTGGTTATCAAGCGCAGTGCACATGAATTTACGTAATAAGACTGGCCGTTTGAAATGTAAATGTTGATGTTGGCCCGGTCAATGGTGTTTGTTTGCGTTTTATTGTGCTAAACGTGAAATCAGAGATGGGTTTCTTTAAACACGTCGTTTGAGATTCGCATTATTTATTTGTGATTAGGTATTTGATGTTATTTGCGTTTCACGTTGTCACGGACAGGAAGACGTATACTTGGCCTGAGTGGATGATAAGCGAGACAGCATGAAAATAACTGACACAGCAGGATATTTTTCATGTCTCGAAGAAACGTTTAATAAGCTGTACACGGATTTAAGAAATAAACAGACGCGCAAAGCAAAACTACACACACACGCACGCACGCACGCATGCATGCACACACGCACGCACGCACACACATACACAGATAGACAGACACACGCACACACACTCACACGGCACACACACACATGTGCGCGCGCGCGCGCGCGCGCGAGAGAGAGAGAGAGAGAGAGAGAGAGAGAGAGCGCACACATACACAACTGCGGGGGCTCATGTGGATCTATGGCTATGGCTCTTGCAGTTGGGTGGTATGCTATTGTTCTCGGCATTGAAGGGGTTGATTTTACGGCACCTGCAGCCGTTCGGTTCAAAATCACGGACCAGCACACCTTTTGCACCTAAACTTCCGTACTAGACATAATTACTAAAATGATATGCAATCATACATGTATATGCATGAGTACGCCTGTCTAAATGCGTGAATCTCTGCATTCTCATTGTTGTATTGCCAATTTCTTTTTTTTTTCCCCCATGAACTATTTAACCCATTCTCTGCTGGTTAAAATCGAACACCATCCATCTTCAACGGCTGGGTCGACGTTTAATAATTTACTATGATTCAGAAACACAGTATCTGCGTCCACTGGTAGTTAAGGCGTTAACAAAACCAGTTGTTTACGAGCCTGAAGAGGGCTCGTGAGGATCTGTTCCTATCGCAGATGGAAGGCGTTTGATCGATACCACTGAGTGATTACCTGCACTTCAGATCTGCGTCATAAACAGTTGGCTAGTCATGCGCATCGTTCCAATCGGCATAGCGATCTTTCCTGAGTACGCACAAGGCCATCGGGTCGGTCTTGTCAGCAGCTGGGCGGCCCGCGCACAGCCTTGCCGCCGTCGGACCGATGACCTTTTACTTACGAGGTTTGATTCGTCCCTTGACGAGCATTTCCCGACTGGATTGTTTTTGAAGTAAACTTCAGATAGCAACGAAGGAACCCCCCCCCCCCCCCCCGAATTAAATACCTTCTCCGTCTGCATGATAGCCCGGCAAGAGGCATAGCTCTTCATGAGCCCCCGCAGCTTGCGGGGGCTCATGAGGATCTATGTCTCTTGCGAATGGTTCGTGATCGTTGGTGTTCGCTTGCAAACGAACTTTCTGCTGGCCTCGAAGATGTAAACGCTGTATTGTTACTTGACGGAATTGATATGTAATAGTGGACCAGACATAGGTGAAGATCTTCCAGATACCCCGCATCCTGCACAGGCGCATGTGGATTTATGCTTCTTGCAGATGGACTGGGCTGGTTAACATAGTAAATATGGAATGTTGTTGTGTTTCATGTTGTTTTTCATAAGCGTCACTGCACTCAGTTGTGGTTAGACAAAATGTTATAAAATAGAGAACAGAGGTGTCAAGTCAGTGCACTTGATTATAAAACTGCGTAGCTATTCATGCTGTTGCGGGATGGATTTTAAGAACCGGTGTAACACGCCGGAATAGCCCGCTATGGCAGATGGACCCTGTGTCACTTTTTAGGTGTACGGTAGATCGACCAAGGGTCATGAAGTGTGGCAATTTTATGTGATATGAGTAAAAGTCCAAAATGACAGTCAGATCCACCCGGGGTAACTCTGGCTTGCGCTAGAGTGACCCCCGGGTCGATCTGACGTGAGTCATTTCGGAGTTTTGCACTGGTTTTGTACAAAATGACATGACAAAGTACGTATGTGCGTGTTTCTTGAAAGTGAAAATTCAGTTTCCTGGATTCCCTGTCCTCTCATCCGACGACCCCTCACCCCCTCCACACACCCACGCCCCCACCCCCGCCCCCACCCCCGCCCCCACCCCCGTGCACCACTCCCCCAACTCCTCCCCCTCCCTCTGCATATGTGTGCTGGTTTGTAATTTTGGATTTCATGGCTCACATACAGTAATATCCAACATTGCAAACCAGTACACATTATACAACACGTTCATTTGATTCTGCACAGACGTACACCGTTTGCCAGTGGAAAGCAAGCATCATATCGTGCACCACAGTGAGCTACAGGTTCTCGGGCCGGCGTCAGTTGGTCGCAGTTTGCCCGCGCACGAACGTGCGCGGGCCAACTGCGGCCGACGCCGGCCAGACGACCTTTTGATTACACACAATGAAACTCGACGGTCCGATGTGATCGATAAAGTCTTCATGCAGGGGGGTCACACCACAATGACTCTTGTCGCTATATTAGCCATGGCGGACAGCTTTCGTGTACAAATGTTCCTTGCTCATCAGGCACCGAGTCTATCATCAAACGATACACCTGAACTGGCAGTGATCACTGTAGGAGGGTCGTCAGTATAGGATGTTTAGAGACCTCCATACTGCTGACTTAGTATTGCCCAGTCGGTCATTGCCATTGGTCCAGTTGGTCAGTGCCCTTTGACGGTATCAACTACTGATTTGGAATTGTCAAGACAACTGCAAGAAGCCGGGTATATCCCATGATCCCTTGCAGGAAAGCGGAAGTGAGTTCTACGTACATCCGGAAGCCGAGAGTAGATGCTGGTACCACTGTTGAACACTGTCGGACACGATCGTTCAGTTCTGTCTCCTCTTGTATTGTGGCATCGTCAGATCAAAATTAATCCATACGTAATAGTATAATAATAATAATAATAATAATTAATTATTATTATTATTATTATTATTATTATTTAAAATAATAATGATGATGACGATGATGATAATAATAATAATAATATCGGTCATTTTATAGGCGCTTTATTCAATTGGCACAAAGAACCGCAAACTAAACCCAACACGCATGCTCACGTGAAACGCTGCAAGCATTCACTCTGTTCAAACACTCCCTGGAGCAAACCGTCTTCGGGCACACGACGTCCGCAGTGGGCCCGCGCACAAACGTGCGCGTGCCCACAGCGGCCGTCGTGGCCCCGAAAACCTTTGCCTACTGGGATAGGACATTCACTGACGTGGAGCGAAGGATGAGCTCTCATAGCCAAATACGTGCACACATTAAGTGCAAGCATCAGTTAATTGCTGACATGTCGATCTGCACGTTCACTCGATCCCTTCAATTACGGGCCTGTTTGGATAACCGCCAGTTTACAGCAGCGATGCTTTGAAGTAATGTTAATATACAGGCCACCACCCCCCCCCCCCTACACCCTCCAAAAAAAAAAAAAAAAGAAGATAAACCCGTTCAGTGTCGAGAAAATGGAAATTGAACATCACCCCAACTGCAAGAGGTACAGAACCTCACGAGCCTCCACAACTAGTTGCTGACACCACTTTGAATCCATGTTCCAGGGACATCTCGATTTTGGTTTGGTTTCGTTGTTGAAGATTGCAGGCACACTGCGTCAGCTGGCTTTGAACGGGTTAACCCCTCTTGTGCATGCAAGGCTCAGGTGCTGTTTATACAAACAGAGGATACATGGACAAGGGGCTTAACCCCTTCACTTCGAAATTTTGTTTCTAAAATCTTTGTTGAGTCAACACCAAAGAGCCAAAACCGCCCAATAAACATATTTACATACAAAGTCTTGTCAGCAAGAGGCACAGCTCCACATGGACCCATCCCCCCCCCCATCCCCCTCTCCCCCTCCTCTATCCCCCTCCTCTCCCCCCCCTCCTCTCCCCCCCCCCCCTCCCCTAACCTCCCCCGCCCCCTCCCAAACACGCACACTCAACTGCGGGGTCGCCTAATGATCTGTGTCTCTTGCAATTGGACCGTGTTCAGTTAACTCATTCTACCCCAGACACACCACAGCAAGATAAAGACCGACCATGATAGTTCAAGGGTGATGCGCCTATGGGCGCCAAGCTATTCTGGCATCACCATTGAACTATCATGGTCGATCTGTGTCCTGCACTGCAATGCAGTCTTTAGAGGACAAAGGCGAAATTTGGGGATTTCGGTGTTGGGGTAGAATGAGTTAAGCTCACCGACCGAATTAACTGGTAAAACCAGAATAAATAGGCCTTTATTTGTTGTGAACGAAATAATTGATGTAAGCCCCCATGCAGTGACTAATGTGGCTGGAGGCAAACAAGCGGCGTTGCTGGCGTCATGACTGGGCTGTTATAAATCAAATATTAACCCTATTGCGTCCTAATTTGGCGTTAACCCATTCAGCTCTGACACACGACAGGAAGATGTGGATCGACCATGACAGTTCAATGGTGGGGCCAGAATAGCTTGGCGCCTGAGGCGCCAAGCTATTCTGGCATCAGACTTGAACTGTCATGGTCGATCCATATGTTCATGTCGTGTGTCGGGGCTGAGGCGCGAAGCTAACCTGGCACCACACTTAACTAGCATGGTCGGTCTGTTTCCTGTACTGTAATTTGTTTTTCAGAGGACCCTTTTAACCCTTATCAATCGGAATACACCAGTGTGTGAAATAAGTTGGACTAAAATAGTTCAAGGGTAGTGCCAGAATAGCTTGGCGCCTCTAGGCGCCAAGCTATTCTGGCACTACCCTTGAACTAAAGCCATTGGTCTATATCCTTATCTGTAAGTACTATAATGTAGCTTGCATATGGCAGTGTACACATGTGAAGAGTTTAGCGTCAGTATGATATGGGTTAAAGTTTCGGGAATGTCGACGTTAAATGAAAACCGGTGGACCCGCATTTGAGTCCGTAATTTTCTTATTTTTACTAGATATTTTGAGTATAGCTAGTTCTCTCAACATGAATGAAAATCGTGTGTGGAAAAGTTTAACCCATTTAACCCCAAGGCTGCATGTCCCAAATTTTGAAGATGCCACCTTTCAACTTGTAAGAG
Source organism: Semisulcospira habei (assembly GCA_036245525.1). Lineage (NCBI taxonomy): Eukaryota > Metazoa > Mollusca > Gastropoda > Semisulcospiridae > Semisulcospira > Semisulcospira habei. The sequence continues at coordinate 143,862,057 of BTPG01000005.1, read as the reverse complement.
ATGGATCGACCATGATAATTCAAGGGTAGTGTCAGATCAGCTTGGTGCCATCGGGTGCCAAGTTAATCCGGCACTTCTCTTGAATTATCATGGTCGATCCATCTCTTGCTGTAGTGCGTTGGGGCTAAAGTGCGTTGGGGCTAAGTGGGTTAAGTGCGTGTGGTCGTGACCATAATTATTTATGATAATTTTCGATTAAATATATTAAATAAATAGATTAAAGGAAGATATTGAATGGGTTCGTTAGCCAGCAGTATACCTCTTACGCTTTATGAGTGATAATTAATTCATTAAAAAAGAAAAAAATCCGTATCAAAATTTTCGTTCTCAACTTGCATTCTATCTAGGCTATCAAGATCGCTGGTTTCTGGAACGTGTGTGCAAAACAGATCGTAAAGCTTAGATATTCCAACAGAAATGTGTTTTTCTTTTGTAATTCAAGACAGTTATTATTTAACGTTGACATTCTATAGCAATCAATAACAAAATGCTAGGCCAGCGTCCTTAACGTGCAAACAGTACAACAAAAGTTATGTATGAGCTGAACAAAAGCCTTCTGCTATCACACAATCAAATTCAGGTCAAAATAAGGTTCCACACAGAGACATTCGATACAATTTGATGGGAGCACTCGCGTTTCGCGCTCGTCTGTCTTCGCTAGTCGGTTATGGAAAGAACCTATCCGAGTCAAAGGTGTGGGTTTTGCATGAACCCTTTTGCTGTCGGTAGCGATTTCTGTCGAGGTGATTCCGACAGGAATCACCTCAACAGAAACCGCTTCCGACAGCCAAAGGGTTAGGCTGAGCTGATGACAACAACCTTTGCCAGAGGAATACTTCATGATTGTGGAACTTCCGGCCGTCTATTTCCATTGGTGTATACGATGTTATGGTAAGTCCGAAATCAGCGACTAGCACGCAGTTCTGCCCAGTGAAAGAAAAAAACCCAGTAAGTCCGTTTAAGAAAAGCGAGATTTTCATTCGTTACAACGAACAAGTTGCTTTTCACAGAAGGAAAAAAAAGGACTTACTGTCTTTTGCAGGACGGAGATGTTTCTGTTGGATCAAAGAAATTTACAATTATGTTTACGTTATAAAACATGTTTCATTTACGGCCTGCCAGGGATGTAATGGCCCCATAAAACTGGAGTGACCCTCGCGCTCCTCCGAGAATTATTGTAAGTGATCAGATACGAGAGGTGAGATTTATTTCTCACGTCAACGTTAGCACGATTACACGATGCGCATCCCCTCCGTAACGTACGCGATCAGGAAAAGAACACTTCGTCATAAAGATGCAAGTTTCCTATCCGGCGTTCCTCGGCTAAGCTGGTTTGTTACCACTAACATCACAAAATCCAGACCGGAAAGGTGAATGCCAAGCGTGTAACACCTGCAAACTGAGAAAATGCCAGCAAAGAAGGAAACACGCTTTGGAAGGGCAATTGTAACACGGATGTGTTGTAATTGATGTTGTTCGGAAACTGAAGTTTGTCAGTCAAAACTGAAAACAATGGATTAACCCTATAAGCCCTGTTATACGCCAACATGACATACATTTGACCATGATAGTTCAAGGGTGATGACAGGAAAGCTTGGCGGCCCATAGGCGCCAAGCTGTCTTGGCACCGCCCTTGAACTATCATGGTCAATACATCGCCTTAAGTGTAATGTAACCTTCATAGGACAACTTCATTGTAACAACTAATCTGAAGGAAAAAAATCAAAAACAGGATGTAATAGGGTAAAAGCCCGGACAAACAGCGATATCGCCTCTTTGTCCGGGCTTTTAATCCACAGTTTTCGTCTAAACACGTACAAGTTTGACCTGCTTCCGATTTCAGGAAATCGTCTCTAGTCCTTCCGTAGCGTGTTCCCTTCTTCTTCTTTATTTTTTGTTTGTTTGTTTGTTTGTTGTATTTTCTCTACCATCGTCAAAGCCGAAGGCAAGGACGAAGCGACAGTTATTTGAAATTTAGTTTTGACCCTTAACTTGATTTCGTCTGTCTTCCTGTCTGGCATAATCGTTTTCAATAATAGTGAGGTCACGTTTGCAGTGAACGACGCAGAACAACGAACGGCAGATAACCAGATTCTTCAATAAGCAAAGACAATACTCCAACCATCTCCAAGAGGCATAGATTCTCATGAGCCCTCCGGACTCATGAGGATCTATGCCTCTTGGAGATGTTTGGAATGTTGTCCATGCTTACGGTCCAAGTTGATTATCCGCGGTGCCTTCGCTCTCGTTCGCTGTATGGTGTCGTTCGTTTCAAAATTCGTACTGAACTTCACTATCATTGCGCGCAACGTGTGCGCAAGATGGGTCGACTGCGACGGTTCCATCCTTGAGCCCACATCAGTTGCCTCCCTTGACCGTTGTCCGCAACACGAAGGGGTCTGGAGGTAATGTGTTGCCTTTGTCCTCTATGATAAGTTGAAACGAGACTGACGAGATGCATTCAAGAAAGAGCAATTTTAGCACGTACTAAAGGCGAAATAAAAGTACAAAGAAAGACACTGGTGCTGAAACGGGCGTATCTGTAGTCTCTATGGTACAAATTGTCATCCGTGTCACTAACGGGCCAACATCGTATCGTATATACATATATAAGAGAAAAATCATAAGCTGAGGTCTGGTGTCGTCCAAAATCATTTATTTATTTCCTTTCATAAGGCTGGCAAGCTTTCGATCATAAGACCTTCTCAGGCCTGCAACACAAGGGCAACGATATGCGTACGTCAGATGCGAGACTGGCCGTTAACACCGAAGATATAACTGACAGGCCTGCTTCAGACAGTTACTTAGATAGGCCTACTTACTGACTGATGTCAAATGTTTTGGACCGCTAAGACTAAAACTGGCGTCAGTTTTAGTTCATAGGATTTACATTGACACTGCTGATTGTTGTATGTGTCGCACACGCATGAAGCCTGATGTTCTTTTTTACTGCCGAACAAGAAGGGTTTAAGGTCTCTGGCAAGTGGCATAACTCTCATGCGCCCCCGCACCTGCGGGGGCACATGAAAATCTATGCCACTTGCAGATGAAAACCGGGCTGGCTTTGTATTGAATCCATGTTCCATGTTCTTAGCTGTTGTAACTAAACACTAGGTTAGACGATAAGGATTGATACAGTTCGAGTACGTGCAACGTTCTTCGGACCGACACGTGTTTCTGTGTAGTTCTAGTGTGGTTCAGAATGATGTCTGTGCCTCTGGGAAAGCCCCTACGCGGTACAACCGACTTCACAAAACCCTACTGAGCAGTAACAATATCTACAGTTTTTGTTTCTTGTTTGTTTACTTTGTTTATTTTTGCGTCTTTCGTTCTCATTTCATAATCTTTTGTTTTTTCACCTTCTTTCAGAATATTTTATTTTCTTTCCTTTTATTTTTCTTTCATTCGTTCCTTTTTTCACCTGTTCTTCTACGCCACCAGCCTACCCCCCCCCCCTCCCCCCTCCCCCCCTCCCCCCTTCGTTTCTTCCATTCCACTTTTACTTCCTCAGTTTCTGTTTCTTTCCTTTTTATTTGACACAACTGCCATCCTTCCACAAAGAACTGGCTTAACGCTTGATCAAAAGAACTCTTAGGATCATGACACATTTGGCTACCATACACTGGTCAGCACAAAAGAATCATGACAGGGCTACCATACATTCCTCAGCCCGGTCAAACCAAGCAATCGTAACGCAAGGCATAAAATATTAGCAACATTGCCGGCGGCGTCACTTAGTTTCCGTCGCTCCACTTTAGTTTCCATGTCTCATCGTCCAGTCGGAGATCGGAGGTTGTAATGCTGTGAAGGGTAGTGCCTGATTAACTTGGCACCTTAAGGCGCCAAGATAATCAGGCACTACCCTTGAGCTGTCTTGGTCTGCCCGTGTCTCTGTGGTGGCGCTAGATGTTGTTAAGATAGCGGTCGTTCTCCTCTTAACCTATGAATCAGGATCATTCTTCGCCGACACTTTTTACCAAGAAAACCACTTTCTCGGAAACACTGTCACACTCCAACAAAAAATCCTCCATTCGCAAGAGACACAGATCCTCATGGGCCCCCGCAGGATGCGGGGGCTCATGGGGATCTATGCCTCATGCTGGCGCGGTATCTGTACCTGTGCTTCGTGCACTGAGGAGGTCTTTTGATGTTCAGTCTGCAGTGCTTTACAGCTTGGGAGATTTCCCTAGGAAGTCTTGGATGAAACGTTGGTCGTGCTGGCCTCAGGGGTGGATACAGATTGGGGTAGGTTGGATGGGAGGGGGAGGGGGGGCGGTTGGAGGGTAGTGGTGGTGGTGGGGGGGGGGAGAGAAGTTGTCACTCGATGATCGTAAGATCTCTCGTAAAAGCCTTTTTGTACACGGAGCATCCACAATGCACTATACCCTAAAAGCTTCCATCCAATTGTGTTATGTAGCAGCAGCATAGACTATTCGCAAAAGCAGTACTCCAGAAGAGTGCAAGGCACCCCGGGATGGACTATTGATCACTGGTCCTAAATAAAGAAACACCGATGATCTTGTATAACGACTGATTTTTTTTTTTTTTTGCTTTTTTTTTTCTTTCAAATTGACAATTTTATTGACCTATATCTTTCAACTTGTCAAAGCTGTGCTCTTCTTTCTGTCTCTTCAGTTTCATAAGTTGACGTGTGACGCAAATCCTGTTTGATTTGGCCTGTCCGTGTAATTGCATTTTACATTCGCAAGTAAAATAAATAATCAGAAAAAAATTTCAAGTGAAGACCTTGAGGCACTTTTTGCTTTGTTTTTCTTCTGATGTCTTTCATCTATGAAGAGAGAAAAAAAAGTCGGTTAATTTTGTCCGTTCGCTTTTTTGTTATTCCTCGTCAGATTTGCGTCAAGGTTTCATTGACGTCGTAACATCCAGCTTACTTGACGTTCATGCCCTCGTCCACACAATGGCGGGTGCAGGGGCAGGGGCTCATGAGAATCTATGCCTCTTGCAGGCCGAAGATGCTGGCTGAAGAAGAGTGTGTGCGGTGTAAGAAATTGATGAGTCAGATCCGAGCCACAAGTTATTCCCCTTTCGCCCATACTGAAGTTAGGACCCCTTAGGCAAAAACCGTGTCAGCTGAAACGAGGATGATTGAAGAGGTTACACATGGCATGGGGGTTTATGAATGTGTGTATTATTGTGATTTATGGTGATGGTTGACGAAAATACACAGCCCAGAAGTAGATGCAGCGTACCCGCGATTAATACTGTAATATTTATTTTAACTTTTGCATGATTACATCATCTTCGACATCGTGGTGTCCACATAGTCAGCACTATCATCGTCAGTATCACAGCAGCGTAGGAAGAAAAATGTTCATGGTGGGTGGGGGGAGGGAGGGCGGAGGAGGGGGGTGGGGGCCGGAGGAGGCTTGCCTAACATTTCCAGCCCCAAATGTCAGTTC
>BTPG01000005.1:143751634-143854134 GCA_036245525.1 Semisulcospira habei | reverse complement strand
AGAGAGAGAGAGAGAGATGAATCTTTATTTATTCAGGATAAAGCTATTAGGCAGCGCAATGCCTGTCTTACAAGCTGTCCTGTAAACAAACAATATAACAGGAAAATAAACATAGCATGCAAATAATAACATTAATAATAATAAGAAGAAGAAGAGGAAGAAAAACTACGAAAAAAAACCAACCACAATAATAATAATAATAATAAGATGAGGAAGCAAAACTACGGAAAAAAACCACAATAGGGGAATCATCCAAAGGAGGGGGGGAAATGACAATGGAGAATGTGTAACTGCCTCCGATAGAACGAAACGCGTGCACAGCATTAATATTATACTCACCTAAGACAGTGTCATAGAATCAGCAGCATCAATAGCGTATAGTGACACCGACAAGACAAGAGATGATCAGGTAGCAAATGTAAGGAGAAAGAGAAAAATATTTGACGTTTACGTGTTATCAGTTATTCTTATATGGCAAACTGTGAAGTCACGCTGATTGGAAGTGAGTGTGCAATGCACGTTTAAAATGGGTTTTATCGGAAAATGATTTAATGTGTAATGGCAATGAGTTCCAGACAGAACTACCAGAAAATAGAAGGCTTGACTTGTAGAGATATATCCGTAGGCGGGGTAAGTGAAGCAAGTCATTCCTCGTATGTAGTTGATGCCGAGGGCTGAAGTTAAATATCATGCGCAGATATTCCGGGGCTTGATAATGAAATATTTTGTGCATGAGGACGCATTTGTTAAATTTGAGTTGTTCCTTCAGTGGAAGCAGGCCAAGGGATTTTATTTTCTCGTCCGTGGAAGTAGGGTTTGGAATAATTAACTTAACTGAACGACGATACAGCGAGTTTAGTTTTTTAAAATGAAGTTCACTGCATTCGTCCCACAAAGAGGACGCATAGTCACAGTGGCTTTTAATGTGTGCGTGAAAGAACAATGTACAGCACTTTGTACTAAGAATATGTCTAAGTTTAGATAGCAGAAATACATTCCTGGACAAGGTTTTGCACAAACTGTCGATATGCGGCGACCAGTTCAGTTGGTCGTCAATTACAACTCCCAGTAGGCGGTGCCTGGATACTTGTTGGATAGGTTTATTACCAAGTGACAGTTTCAGAGGGGCAGGATGTAGCTGACGCTTTTGGCGGGTTGTTATCAACATGCTTTTGGTTTTAGAAAAACTGATTAGCATGCGATTTTGCGTACACCAATTTGACACTTCATCGAGACTTTGCTGGAGGATACAATTTAGCGTCGTTTCACGTTTGTCTGATGTATGCAGAGTTGAATCGTCAGCAAAGAGTTCGCATTTAACCTCAGGATTTTAGATGGAAAGAGATAGGTAATTGATGAATAAAGAAAATAAAAGAGGCCCTAGAGAGAGAGAGAGAGAGAGAGAGAGAGAGAGAGAGAGAGAGAGAGAGAGAGAGAGAGAGAGAGAGAGAGAGAGAGAGAGAGAGAGAGAGAGAGAGAGAGAGAGAGCACATATATACATATTTGCCTTTGCTGTATGAATTCTAATGTACTTAATGATTTTCTGTGTATTGCTTTACTTTGTATGTTTACTCATTTTATATTTTTGTGCGTACGCGTTATGCGCGTCTGGAGTGCGTGTCCGAGAGCGTGTGTGTGTATGTGTGCGTGTGTGTCCGGCTAAGTGCGTGCGTGTGCAAGTTTGTGTTTGTGAGTGTGTGTGCGTGCGTGCATGCGTAATTGCGGTGTGCATGTATGTGTGTGTGTGTGTGAGCGTGCGTGTGCGTGCGTATGTGCGGGCGTGCGTGCGTGAGCGAATGCATGCATGCAGCAGTGTGTGGTATGTGTATGTTTACATGTCTATGTCATTTATGTAGTAGGCCCTAGATGTAGCAACTGCAAGTTTGAAAACTGGTCCTGTTACCAATAACTTCTACCGTTGGAAAATAAAGGTTCATTGTTCATTGTTCATTGTTCTCTCTCTCTCTCTCTCTTCAGCTGATTTAATTATTTTTCAGTCTTGCCGCACATACTTTTTATCGTTCCAAGGAGAATTTTTCACAAAACAAAACGATTACTTGTAAAGCCGAAATTCTACCAATATGGTATTGGATCGTTTTTGTCTAACGTATTGAAAATACGGTAGACTTTGAAATTGGGCTGGTCGTAGCGCATTCCTGAGCATGCACATGACGTTTTTAGTGTAAGGGGCAGAAATTCTGGCAAATAAGTAACAAGATAAAAGTGACGCCACGTCTAGCTACGCAAACCTTGCTAGAGAACGTCTTTATGGCGCCAAAGCGCCGCGCGCGCGCGCGCGCGTATGTGTGTGTGTGTGTGTGTGTGTGTGTGTGTGTGTGTGTGTGTGTGTGTGTGTGTGTGTGTGTGTGTGTGTGTGTGTGTGTGTGTGTGACAACGACTAGAACCCGCGTTTGAGGACGAGCAAGCTTGAATTTGTACAATATTGTCCTTAAAAGAATAATCTCGACGTAGTTTTTTTAAAAAAATATTATTAAGATGCTCGTTGGCGAGAAAATGGCCGTTTCACAAAAACCGGTTGATCCACTCTGGAGTCCGTAATTTTTCTTATGTTTGCTAGACTTTTGCAAATAGCTAGATAAAAGGGAGATATTGAATGAGTTCGTTAACCAGCATTGTACCTCTAGAACATTTTGAGTGATAATATTTTTTTTATAATGTATATATATTTTCACGTTTTGGGGATTAATTTCACAAATGGGTTAATCTTAAAACAATTGAATCTTTTTTACGAAAAAAACATTCTTCTCATTAATAATCGCATGATTTTTTTTTGTATACAGTATTTACGTAAGCCTACAGTTTGTCTCGGCTGTCGGGTATGATTAGGTCAATTGTGACCTGTATGCCCTAGGTATGAAAATCAGACAATTTACTGCACCACTTTTTCGGAGTCATTTGTAAAACAGCTAACATACCTTTAATTTTTCTTTTCTTCTCATTAATACCCACTTGACTTTTCATAAACATTGTTTGCATAAGCCTGCTGTTTGTCCCGGCTCTGGGGTAGGATTATGTCAAATTGTGACCTGTAAGCCCTAGATGTGAAAATCAGCAAGAAAATTGCAAAGTCTGATCTTCTAATACGTCAAATGTTAGTACTGCGATGAGTGACGTATAACATCGAGTCGTCACTATGAACATGGCGTTGTGGGACTAATGATGCCATGACGTGAAGCTTGAAGTGACGTCAATTCGCTGCTGGTGCTATTCTTCTTCTTTAGAGTAGCTATGCTACGCCAGATCACAGAGCTTACGAATGGCGGGAATCGCCGTGTGTCCGTCTTTATTTCTGCCGTGTGGCCGTATGTGGATCAGAGGGTGGGTTAGAGTAGAAGGAGATGGATTCCTGTCGCTACACGAGCCCACAGAACGTACTAATGGCGGGAAGCGCGTGTGTCCGTCTTTATTTGTGTACGCCGATGTGTGTGTTGATCAGAGGTTAGCCGTGGAGAGGAGTGAAATGGATCAGCATAATAAGCCTAAAATATGAACAACAAATATGACTGTTCCTAAAAGATAAACGCATGTGAGCTTCAAACAATATGGTCGACTTTGGGATGAAATCATCATCTTGTTTTTAATAATAAGAAAACAATTGCTTAAATAAACCACTTTCCAATGCGTGTCTACAATTTCTCTTACGTTTCGTTCAGCTATATTGACATATCCTGCCTCGAACCTAGACATTTTAGTTATACGACATGTTCGTTGATGGTCCGTGATTTTGGACCTTACGGCCATGAGCGTAAGGTCCAAAATCACAGGCCAGCACACGTTTTGACACGAGACGGCATACGGTGTAGTCAGTGTCTATAAAGAGCCGTTGTAGATAAATACTGATAATTATAACCCCTTCCCTGCCCGGGACGAAGATTGTGCTTCTTGCGAAATCTAGGTCGGCTTCACGCCAACAAACATGGATATAAAGTGGTTTCAGCAAGAGGCGTAGATCCTCATGAGCCCCCGCGACTGCGGGGGCTCATGAGGATCTACGTCTCTTGCAGTTGCAGCGTGCTGACTTTTCTCGGCAGTCAAGGGGTTAACTAAATTGGCGTTGGTTGGGAATGTGAGTGTCAGTGCACACACCATTTATGACTGAGTCTGTTTTCGTTCGCCCTAAAGCTCAGACAGACTTGTCAACAAGAAGATCAGGAAGAGGATGAAAGAAGCCAAAGAAGATTGGATTGAAGACCAGTGTTGTAGCGTGGAAGAGGGCATGGCAAATGGCAACAGCAAGAAGGCTTATGAAACGCTAAGGACCCTCACCAAGACTCAACAGCGAACAGCCACAGTCATCGAAGACAGCAGCGGCCAACTCCTTACGGAAAACACTGCTGTACTAAACAGATGGACTGAGTACTGCCGAGACTTGTATAACTACAAGGCTGAGCCAGACACCAGCATCCTCCAAAACAACCAGGCTGGGGCCAGGAAGGCTGAAGACCTGCCAGTGTTAGCTGAAGAGGTGGAAGCAGCCGTACGTGGCCTGAAGGGAGGAAAGTCTCCAGGTGTAGACAACGTACCTGCTGAACTGTTGAAACATGGAGGAGAAGTAACAACGAAGGTCCTCACTACACTCTGTCAAAAGATCTGGGAGCAAAAGAAATGGCCAGTAGAATGGACACAGTCTCTAGTGATCCCGCTCCCCAAGAAAGGAAACCTGAAACAGTGCCAGAACTACAGAACTATCAGTCTGATAAGTCACCCTAGCAAAGTAATGCTTAGAATCATTCTCAACCGCCTCAAAACTTTCGCCGAGGAACTGCTGGCAGAAGAACAGGCTGGCTTCAGAGTTGGAAGAAGCACTGTAGAGCAGATTTTCAACTGCCGCGTCCTGATCGAGAAACATCTGCAGCATCAGCGCGAACTCTACCACAACTTCATTGATTTCAGGAAAGCATTTGATCGCGTCTGGCACGACGGACTCTGGCAAGTCATGAGATCGTTCAACATAGAGGAGGGACTGATCCAAATGATAGAAGCGCTTTACAAGAACGCCTGCAGCGCGGTTCTACTTAACAATCAGTCAGGCGAGTTCTTCAGGACGACGATCGGTGTCCGTCAAGGATGCCTGCTCTCTCCTGTCCTTTTCAACATATTCCTGGAGAAGATCATGCAGGAAACCCTCCACGACCACCATACTTCAATCTCTATTGGTGGCAGATCCCTGTGCAATCTTCGATTCGCAGACGACATTGACCTCATGGCAGGCAGCAATAGTGAGCTCCAAAACCTGACAGACAAACTTTCAAGTAGCGCAGGGTCTTATGGCATGGAGATCAGTACGGATAATAGCAAAGTGATGATCAACACCACAAGCGACAGCAGCAGCAACATTCACATGAATGGCCAAAAGCTAGAAGAGGTCAATAGCTTCAAGTACTTGGGAGCCACCCTGTCCAAAGACGGTAGTTGCATAGCAGAGATCCGTATCAGGATAGGTACAGCAACATCCGCAATGGCCAGGCTGGACAGGATATGGCGAAGTAACTCCATCAGCTTCACCATCAAGTACAGGCTTTACAAGTCCCTCATAGTGTCTATTCTACTCTACGGCTGTGAGACTTGGACACTGCTTGCAGACTCAGAAAAGAAAATCCAGGCCTTTGAGAACAAGTGCCTGAGGAAGTTGCTCCGCATCTCGTACCGCGAGCACAAGACCAACGAATATGTACGGAGCATCGTCACTTCCCTGGTGGGCCCACATGAACCCCTTCTGGCAACCGTGAAACGGCGCAAGCTTGCTTGGTTTGGCCACGTGACCCGACACAACACCTTGTCCAAGACTATCCTCCAAGGCACTCTCGAAGGAAGTCGTCGGCGAGGTCGTCAGAGAAAGAGTTGGGTCGCAAACATAAAAGAATGGACCGAACTCGAGATGTCAGACTTGCTTGCCACCGCCCAAAATAGAACTCAGTGGAGAGCACTGTCTGTTGCTGCTGCCTTTCAGTCCCCCCAACGCCCAGTTCGGGCAAGGGACTGATGATGATGATGAAAGCTCAGATGCCAATTACCCCCAGAGCCGCAACTAAATTACTCTGAGCAGCAACTGAAAGGCGATTTTGCCAGCCTGCTTCAGTCGTACATACGTACGACAGCTTGACAATCTTAGAAACAGCTTGGAAGGTACCGGCGGGCTAATCAGGCCCTCATATGACTGTCGCTGAAGGGGTTAACAGTTTCGCTGTGTGTTGTGGGCCAGCTAAGTCGACCCGCGGACATTTTGCTTGTCGGACATCCCCGTGGAAGCCAGGGAACTGTTGCGCATTGCATCAGATGCCGCGGTATACTGGGGCGCGTTGTACTGAGGCAGGTTGATCTGTACAAGAGACAGGCACGAATACTACGTAATACAGTGTTCACGCAAGCCTTTTCAGAATTCACAAAATTTCAGAATATTTCGAACTTTTCCCCCAGAATTTTACTTTAACCCTTTGCGTGTCGGTAGCGGTTTTGGTCGCGATGATTCCTACAGGAATCATCGTAACGAAAGCCGCTACTGACACGCAAAGGGTTAAGTCTTTTTATACTTAGATGATATTTGATCCCCTCCCCCCCCCCCCCGAAAAAAAAACAACAACAAACAAACAAACAAACAAAACAAAAAATAAACAAGCGAGCGGGCGGGCGGGCGGACGGACGGACGGACGGACGGACGGCAAATACAGCCCCACGTGGATATAAAAGATGGTGGTGAAAATAAGGGAACAAAGGACAGCAAAGTTAAACTTTGAATGTGGACTAAAACGAGTCAATTTTGTAACTGGCTCATCAAATCAACTCATTTGTCAGCCAGACAAGAGTCAGTGCTATCCGTTCACCACAATTCTGTCCTATTCACATCAGTGGCTTCCGGTAAAGAGGACGCAGCTGCATTACTGTCAGAAAATAACCAACAAAGAAAGGAAACATTCTTATAGAAAGACTAAGACAAAATACTTCACGAAATTATTGGATAAATTAACTTTTCATTTGAAGGCAATATAAAGAGACAAAGAGGATAATTTGTGTGTGTGTGTGTGTGTGTGGTGTGTGTGTGTGTGTGTGTGTGTGTGTGTGTGTGTGTGTGTTAGTTAGTCTGTCTTAATCTTTGTTTTGCCCGTACCACTATCTGTCGATGTGATTCCCGCAGGAATCATCTCGACAGATGGTGCTACCGACAACCAAAGTTGGCAGTCATCTCTTATGTCAGGAATATAAATTGTATTACCGTCAGTCTGGCAATTAAGTGTCACCATTCTCCACACCCATCATTCCATTCCTGCATCTTTTACATTTTAAACTAGAGTATTCACTTTAGGAATTACTTATATTCCATTTGGTGGACTTAATTCGATCTGGATAACCCTGGCTGACAAATAATCCAGTAATTGCGGTAACTGCTTTTTCCTGTGCAAATCCACTTTGGCCAACACCCCACAACGATCCAGATGCTGATGAACGGCATTTGCTTCAGCAACTGCCGTTCACCCACATCTAGATCATCAAGAGCTGCATTTCTGTATACGTATTACAGAGAATCACCCAACAGCTAAACAAACAGCTGTATATATATATATATATATATATATATATATATATATATATATATATATATATATATATATATATATATATATATATATATATATATATATATATATATATATATATATATATATATATATATATATATACGTATATGTACTGTATCTATAAACGCTCGCCTCGACGGAGTTTGCTTGCTTCAAGGCGCCAAAAAATCAAACAGTGGGGGGGGGGGGGGGGAGGGGGGGGGAGGAAGAGGCGGGGAGGGGGGGGGGGGCGATGGAGTTTGCTTGCTTCCAGGCGCCAAAAAATCGATCGACGAGGGGATGAGGGGCGAAAGGTACTAGTCCTTGCCTCCAGGGACTACAACTTTGCCGTTCCCCATAATATCGTACGACGGGTGGGGAGCAGGGGGGGGGGGGGACAAACACCCCCAAAAAGGGACTTTGTTATAGCTTTTTAACAAATTTGTGGTCGGGGGGGGGGGGGGTCCGGGGGTATAAACCCCCGGACCCCCCTTCCCCCCCCCCCCACCTGGTCCACCCCTGCTGTGTTAGCCACTTTATTCTTAATTGACGAATATAATGTTGAACGGCTGTGAGCGTGTCAAGTAAGGCCAACGTAAATTTACAGCCCCATCCACGTGATTTTGCGAGGCTCCGGTGTTCCGCAATATCGGATTATTCAGCACACCGTTCTCTTGATTGCAAGGAGATGCCCGCAAAAGGTCATCGGGCCGTGCGCGAGCCAGCTAAGGCTGACGTCGCCCCGAGGACTTTTTGCCTACTAAAATGGATTCCCCCCCCACCCCCCCACCCCCCCACCCCCGCTCTTTCACACTTCAGCGCTTCAATAACATGACGCGATCGCAAATAATGACGTTTGTACGTCTGACTTAATGGCGGGTACCGCGATGTGCTGAAGCTGACCTGTACATTTTAAATTGCCCAAGGAACGGACATGCGCTATCCTGAGTCTAGTGCCTCCCGTGTAGATGGGTAGCCAGCGCTCTCTGTTTGTGTATACTGTATACTACGACTGGCTGCTTGTAAAGTTATTTTACACGTTATGTTTCAGTGACGCAGTTCCGCGCCTGCCGCGGCTGGGACTCCGGAAGTCAGCCTCGTTTCACAATAATTATTGACTGAAAACCGACTCAGCTGGCCGTTCGAGTAACGTGTATATAACTGGTTTTATGTACTTTTAGCTGGCAATTACTGCCGCTTCTGCTCTTACTGTGACCCTCGCCCTTTAGCTTCGATCGACTTCTTGGCGCCACCCTGGCAAGCGGAACGCCAGTCGTTCTGTTGCAGAACGGGGACATCTCTGAACATGTCTAGAAGGGTGTCGACTCTTCTTCTTATTGCTTTCTTTTTGCCGCTTTCTTATATATAGGTTATCAGTGATTTCTTAACCCTTTGAATGCTACTGTCGATACCGTTCGGAGGAAAGACACGTGGTTACACGTCCTTTTCGCCAAGCGGTGTAGTTATTTGCAGCCTAACACCCAGTATCGTATGTTGTTGTTTTTTTTAAAACCCATTCAGCCCTGACGCCCTATACCAGAAACTGGTGCATAGTCATTAGATGACGCCTCCAAAATTTGGGAAATACGGCCCTCGGGCTGAATGAGTTATACATATTTGGGTATATCGTTGGGGCAGTGGGCAGATGTACACATCTGCACGGGACATATACGACCCCGCCCTCCACGAGTCCCCTGCAGCCTTGCAGGTTAAGTTTTGGGTAACCAAAGGCTAGGGTGCTGACACGGTACCTGATTGGACGTATGAACTTCCTTGATGAAGTCACCACCCAGTTCGAAGGAGTCCCATGAGGATCTCATCGGCCACGTGTCCCGGACCAACGCGAGCCACAAGTTATGTGGGGTTTCGGTTGTGGTTAATAGCCTGTAGAGGGATGGGCTTCGCCAGATTCTTTTGCCCAAGACACACCACATGCAATGACAACCTTACCTCAATTCATACAGGATCGGTCTTCGCGCTGAACAAGAACCGCGCCTTCCGTCTTGCGCCAGGGCAGAGGTGTTAAGTGTGTTACTAATGCACCACCAAAGCTCCGTGCCAGAAACAACATCAGCATTGGATGCTGCTAGGAACTGGAAAGGCACATGCGGACGCTACTGCAATGCAGAGACCAACGACAGAGGCTTAACGCTCCTGGAATTTGCCAGCTCAAATGATCTAAAGCTGATGAACACGTTCGGCCCACACAAAGCATCCAGAAGGTGGACATGGCACAGCCCGAACGGAGAGCACCATAACCAAATTGACTACATCATGGTGAAAAGAGGCTTTCAAATCAATGTGAACATTGCCAAGACAAGAAGTTTTCCAGGAGCAGACATTGGAAGCGACCATGACTTAGTGATGATGACCTTCCGACTCCGCCTAAAGATGATGATGATGATGAAACTTTATTTTTCAAAGGTAAAAAGTTTTGACAGAAAACAAATCGTCATTTTACAAACTTGCCGTTGCTAACTACAGGATAAAAAGGAAGGGAAACTATAAAATATATATGTACATACAAAACCCAATAGCATCATTATATACAGAAAAAATAATAATACTCATCACACACACATGCACACACGCACGCACGCGCGCGCGCCGCTCACACATACACCCACACGCACAAACAAACACGAGCACACACACACATGCGCACACACATATAAAAACCATCTGTATGAAATACATGAGGTACAGGAAATATTACAGTACCTGAGAAACGTACTAAGTCTGACTCATCAGGTAATCAAAAAGTTTTGTTTTAAAACTTCCTGGTGAGGTAATAGTTTTCAAATGTGCAGGGATAGAATTCCAAGCAAACGGGCCAGAGAATGACATACTAGTTTTAAAAAGGTCAATTCTTGGCAGTGGTAGGGGTAAGGTATTGTTTCTTGAGGTCCGTTCACGTTCTTGGTGAGATATAAATTTAGTGATTAGATACTGGGGTGTCGTATTATTCAGTATCTTATGCATAAAGACGCATTTGTTTAATGTAAGTTGCTGACGCAGACCGAGAATGTTTAAATGTCTAAATTTGTCTGTGGTAGGGATGGGGCGTCTATCTATCATTTTTACAGCTCTTTTGTATATGGAGTTTAATCTCTTCATGTGGACATCACTGCAGCCGTCCCACACTGTGGAGACATAATCAACATGGGACTTTATATGAGCATGAAAAAACAATTTACGGGTATTTGTATCCGTTACATGTCTAAGCTGGGACAATAAGAAAGTGTTTTTAGCAATGGTCTTACAAACAGCATTTATATGGGTCTCCCAGCACAGTTGTTCGTCAACATGTATTCCTAAGAATTTACGCTCAGTGACTTGTTCAACAGGTTCAGCGTTTAATTGTAATTGTAATGGCTGTAGTCGGCGTTGATGTTTTTGCTGCGTGGCGATTAAGATACTATTTGTTTTTGCTGGGTGAAGAACCATATGGTTCTGTCGACACCAGTCAGATACCTCATTGAGACTGCATTGTAAACTATGGCTAATGTCCGTCGTTTTTTTGCCAGAAACATGAAGACTCGTATCGTCAGCAAATAGATTACAATTAACGTCAGAATTAGTGATATGCAACGGTAGATCATTAATAAATAGTATGAATAGAAGAGGGCCCAAAATAGATCCCTGGGGGACGCCGTATTTTACATTTCCTTGCTTAGAGTATCTTCCATGGGCGTACACCATTTGTTTTCTGTCTTCGAGATATGATCGGAAGAATGCTATAGCGGTTGCGTCCAAGTGATAAACGGTTAGCTTATTTAGGAGAATGTCATGGTCCACAAGGTCAAACGCCTTTTTAAGGTCTAAGAAAACTGCTCCTGACATCAGGCTTTTATTGATTGATTCCAGCCAGCTATCTACAATATGTGTCAGTGCTGACTGACAAGAATGTTTCGGTCTAAAACCAGACTGGTGAATATTAAGTAATTTACCTTTTTCCAGAAAATCAAGGAGATGTTTTTGAATGTGCTTTTCAAGGGGTTTTGACAAAGCTGACAGAAGGGAGATTGGACGATAGTTATTAATATCTTCAAGATCTTTAGATTTAGGGATTGGGATTACCTTTGCTTCTTTAAGAATGATTGGAAATGTACTTTGCTTTATGCAGAGGTTGAAGATATATGTTAGTGATTCTACTGTATACGGTAATGAGATTTTTAGGGTTTCATCATCAATACCATCAATGCCAGCAGACTTTTTGTTTGGCATGCTAGAAATATATCTGCCGACTTCCGCAACTGTAATATCAGGGATGGTGAAAGTATTTGATATAGTTTTTTTTTTTTTTTTAAGTGTTCTCTGAGAGAACTCGGCACTTCATACGGTTTACTGTTATTTGCAGCTGACAATGCCAATATTTCGGCTGTCGTTAAGAAATGGTTATTTAATATATCAGCTGACATATGAGATGGGATTTCGGGTGCTGATTTACCCTTTGTTATGACGTTCAGAGCTTTCCAAACAGATGCCGTGTCCTTTTTGTCTCGAATCATTTGTTGGAAAAAAGACTTCTTAGACGCTCTAACTAAATATTTGACACGATTGCGTTGTTTTTTGTATTCTTCGTACTTTTGCTCTTTTTTCAGTTTGTATCTAAATGACATGGCCTGCTTGATATCCGCTGTTAACCACGGTGGTATGGTGGAATGTTTAACTCGTTTTTCACGTATTGGCGCATGTTTATTGAGGACACTGAGAAACAGATCCATCCAGCACGACAAGGCACTGTCAGGAGATTGGTGATCATAAACCTCAGTAAACGGAGCATTGTGCAGGTCCCACAGAAATTCGTCTTTATTAAAGTGTTTAAAGGAGCGATATTTTATAGTTTTATGTTTTTTAGTTTTTTGCTTGTCTAGTTTCATGGAGACGTTACAACATACTGGGTTATGATCGCTGACAGCTAAGGAGGGAACCTGCACATTTGATATTTATTTTATCGTCATTTGTCACGTAAATGTGATCAATTAAGATCAAAGAAAGTCAACAAGCAGGGTCCCACCAGAATCAAGTTCGACCTCGAGAAGCTAAAAGACCCAAGGGTAGCGGAAGTCTTTCAGTCAAAGATAGGAGGAAGATTCGCGCCACTGTTACTTCTAGGTGCAGAAGACACGGATGTGGACACACTGATCGACACATTTAACACTGCTGTAACCCAAACAGCCAGAGAGATCCTTGGCAAACACCGACAAGCAAAGAAACCTTGGGTTACATTTGACATCTTTGTTCTATGTGACAAGCGTCGAGAATTAAAGAAAACGAAATCAGAGGTAGAAGGAGCTAAACAATACAGGACATTAACCAGGAGATCAAGAAAAGCATGAAAAAGGCAAAGAATAAGTGGATTGAAGATCAGTGTAAACAAGTAGAAGAAAATCTGAACAAAAATAATAGCAAAAAAGCATACCAGCTGGTGAAAGACCTGACCAGTGTAAAACAAGGACGCTCCTCCATCATTCAAGATAGTGAAGGGAACTGTCTTACGGAAGACCAAGGCATGGACAGAGTACTGTTCAGATTTGTACAACCACCGAGCTACAGGGGACCCAGGCATACTTGTCAACCCACCAGCGACCAACAATGGCAACTATCCCATCCTCCGAGAAGAAGTAGAGGCTGCAGTGAAGTCGCTGAAAAAAGGGAAGACGGCAGGAGCAGACAACATCCCTGCAGAGCTAGTCCAAGATGGGAGAGAAGACATGATAAGCGCCTTACTAACAATCTGCAATAAGATCTGGCAGTCAGGGGATTGGCCCACACCATGGACCCAATCACTTATAATAACTCTGCCCAAAAAAGGCAACTTACATCAATGCCAGAATTATCGCACGAGCAGTCTTATATGCCACCCAATCAAAGTCATGTTAAAGATCCTACTGAACACGCTGAAGCCACAGGCAGAGGAAATCATAGCTGGGGAACAGCAGGCTTCAGACCAGGGCGCAGCACAACTGAGCAGATCTTCAACCTGAGAGTTCTATGTGAGAGGTACCTCCAGCACCAGCAAAACCTCTATCATGTCTTTGTGGATTTTAAGAAAGTGTTTGACAGCGTGTGGCATGCAGCCCTTTGGTCTACCATGAGGCTGTACAACATCAATGCCAACCTTATCAAAGGTATATCAAACCTTTACAGCGAGGCCACTAGCGCAGTCTGCTTCAACGGCAAAATAGGAAACTGGTTTAGGACTACAGTCGGAGTCAGACAAGGCTGCTTGCTCTCACCTACTCTTTTCAACATCTTCCTGGAAAGAATCATGACAGACGTTATGAAAGACCATGAAGGAACTGTCAGTATTAGAGGCAGAACAATCACGAACTTGCGCTTTGCGGACGACATTGATGGCCTTGTAGGAACAGAGAAGGAAAAGCTGGTGGAAAAGCTGGACAGTACAGCCATTGCGTTTGGGATGGAAATCAGTGCAGAGAAGACCAAATTGATGACCAATAACACCAGTGGCATCGGCACTGACATCATGATTAAAGGCCAAAAACTGGAAACCGTTAATACATTTAAATACTTAGGAGCCTTTGTGACAGATGAGGGATCAAAACCAGAAATACTGTTCAGGATTGCGTAGACAACAACAGCACTGACAAGATTGAAGATCATATGGAAGGACAGAAACATCACACTCTGCTCCAAGATCAGACTGATGCGCTCCTTAGTCATCTCAGTTTTCTTATATGCCTGTGAGTCATGGACCCTCACAGCAGACCTTGAAAGGAGGATACAAGCCACTGAAATAAGATGTTTTCGAAGGCTGCTTGGTCTTTCATACAGAGATCACATCACGAACGAGGAAGTGGGAAGCAGAATCAGGCAAGCCATCGGGCCACATGAAGACCTGTTAGCCACTGTGAAAAAAATCGCAAAGTGAAGTGGTATGGGCATGTCACGCCTTCAGCAGGGTTTGCCAAAACAATCCTGCAAGGCACGGTGCAAGGAGGACGAAGGAGAGGAAGACAAAGGAAAAGATGGGAGGACAATATCTCAGAGTGGACAGGACTGAAGCTGGGCGATACTCTAAGAATGGCAGAGAACAGAGAGGAATGAAGGGAGCTGGTTGCCAAGTCAGCAGTGGTGCCCCAACGGTAGACAGACAGACAGACAGACAGACTAGACAGACTAGACAGATTAGACTGATTAGATTAGATAGATTAGATAGATTAGATAGATTAGATATAGCGTGTGAAGAAATGCTTTTACCACAGCATGCTGTTTACAGTCTCAGTCAAAGCGTATAATATATTGGGCGATTGCTTGTCATCTTAACACTTTTGCTATCGAAAGCGCTTTCTGTCGAGGCGATTCCTGTCGGACAAAAAGCGCTGTCGACAACCGATCGGTTAAAAACAGGCTTGGTTGGGCCGTCTGACGTCATCTGAAGGGGGGAAGTAATTGACAAAGCCCTCAATTTAAATTAAAGAACACTATTGGGGTGTAGTCCCATTTTACGCAGCCTCATTATCCAACGGAGTAAGTAAAATGCATCCGCCCGGCTGACTTCAGCCTGAGTTTTCTAGCGTGCGCAGTCCAGCTTAGAACGACTGACGGACTGAAGACCTATTGCTCGCTGAGATATTCGCGCAAAAGCATGACACGGCAAACGCCGGAGTATAAGCCGATATCGTGTGTTTTTGTATACATGTAAATATAATTGCGAGATGGATAGCTAAGACTGAACACGGGAAAAATATCAGTTTTGAAACTGTCCAGTTGCATGAGTGGACTGAAATCCTGCGCATGCCACTAAGCAAGGTGCTCCGCTATAATTGTAGCGGAGCACCTCGCTTAGTGGCATGCGCTGGATTTAAGCTCACATGCTATTGACCCCTGCAGATAACGATGCCAAGATTCAAGTTTCAGTGGCAGGGCAGGTAAAGGACGGTATGTGTGTTTTGCGCAGGTGTGGGGTGGCCAAAGGGGGGGGGGGGGAGGGGGAATGGGGAGGCGTGAGGGGGGGGGGGGAAGGGGCGGGCAGGCGATGGGGGTGGCCAGTGCGTAAAAGGCCTTCGGACTGGCGTGGGATGCTGTTTATCCGCACACAGGCTAATTCAGAACAAGTCGTCTAAAATAACATGAAAGTGCTCGCATCTTCTTGTTGTGCCTGCATCCACAGGCTGTTTTGGCCACGGTACGCATCTCTGCTTGATGTAAATATGATCAACATCTGTATACAGCAATAAAAAAAATCGTAATGGAATCTCTCAGAACTGACACACTAACAGAAAAAAAAACCTCCGCCACTAACTTGATAAAAAAAAAAATGGACCTATAAATTTACGTTGTGCGATTTGAAGCTCAGTCTCTGCGCCAGGGGATTTTTTAACACAGGGTGGGAGGAATCATGCAGAGCAGGGTGGGATAGGGTAGCAGGGATGGTGGTAGTTAGGACGTATTACTTCAAATCATGTTTGCATCTAGTTTAGCAGTAAATGTCCTCTTCCTATTTCAGTTCTGCAACAGGAAGAAGATCTTTTATCCATTTACTGCTAAATTTTCTTTGAATTGCGTCGGACTCCCCACAACTTGGATTTTCTGGTATTTGAGAGTGGACCACAATCTTTTTCCGCCGTTTGGGCGGTGGAATGCGGGTTAATTCACCACAACAAAAAGAAATCCAGCACGCAAAAAGCGATCGGACCGAAGTCTGCCGCAGTGCTGATGCCGCGCCCACTGCGGCCGACTTCGGCTGATGGCCTTTGCGTACGGAGAAAAGAGACTGGGAAAAAAATCCCTAAAGATAAAATTAGCTGGATCAAGTCTCGTATCTGGCCAGCCCGTTACATCAGTAAGAGACATAGCCGATTTACATGTGCCCCTGCAGTCGCAGGGGCACATGTGAATCTATGTCTCTTGCTGTTTGTGATTGGCTCCAGCTGTGGTGATGCTTCGGGTTATCGGCGTGCCCTGATCGTATGCCTTTCGACGAAAAATATGTGATGCCGGTATCCTATGAACGCAAGACTGATGATTCACTTCCAGCCGCTCAAGTAGGCACTGAAGTATGATCAGTGGCCGCTCCCAGTAAAATCGTCCACTGATGTGGCGGGAGATGAACTGGCCAATCGTGGCAGCGACCTAGGCCGGGGTAAAATTTCAGGCGCCAAGACAGCTAATTTTGTAAAGCTGTAAAGCTGACGTCTGCCTGAGGTCTGGCTTTTGCTCGGCTCACCTTCCGGGCAAACTCCTTCGGAGCCACAGACGTTTGCGTGTTACCATAGACCAGGTACCGCGGTATACTGGAGCGCGGAATACAGAAACTTGCCTGTGCTACTGTGTGAACGACACGTTTAACCCCTTGACTGCCAGTGGACGCGGATTTTGCGTCTGAAACCACTGCACGCTGACCGACATTCGCGTGAAGAACACAAATGAACTGAGACCAAGCGGCGTGGGCACTGACAAAGAACATAGGACTAACTCAAGACACATAAATCCTCATGGTTGTTTGGCTAGTTTCGGGTTTAACGTCCACGGCACCAAAGTGATAATGAACGGCCGTGACGGGCGGGTTTATGGGGGACAGGGAAATCTATTTCCTATGGAGTACGACCTGAACACTGATCAATTCAGGTGCACTGCAACTGTGGCACTTTGATTTACCAGGACTTTTCAACGACTGCGGGGGCTCATGAGGCTTTATGTCTCTTGGCGACGGGTAGCGTTCGCCTTGCCCCCGACAGTTAACGGGTTAAACATGGCGCTGCGACGCGTCTCCCGCTCCGAGGAGACAGCCCGGGAGGGCTAACAGCAGCAGCTGCAGCAACATCGAGGTTGAGCCAGTGTGCATTTTGACGCTGGAAGTGGAGGAAATAGAAAAGGTGTGAATTCTTTATTGGCACCCAATGTGTTACCTATAAAAAATATCTATATATTAAAAAAAAAAAAAAAAAAAAAAAAAAAAGCAGAAAGAGCGCCAACATCCTAATTACCGGCTGGGCTGTTAAGAAATAGGAAAGGTGTAAATTCCTTATCCGCACCGAAAAAGAATGTTACGTAACAAAAATCAGCGCCAGCGTCTTGAATTATATGCCGAGCTGTTGAGTCGAGAAAGGAAAGGGGAGGGATGGCTGGTGATGGTGGGAGGAGGAGGAGGAGGAGGAGGGGGTGTGGTGTGGTTTGGAGAGGGAGCAGGGTGGGGGTGGGGGGTCGGGGTTGGAGGGCGGTTGTTATGGGGAGGAAGAAGATATAACGGTAAGCTAAATACGTTTTTATATTTTTGGAACAATTTTTCTACATCTTATTCTGCCTGTTTTCCTCCCATACTGTTAATAGAATGAGGATATGGTGCATGATGATGATGATGATGATTATCATCTTCATGATCATCATCAACATCATCATCATCATCAACATCATGATCATCAACATCATCATCATCCCCATTCATCACAGTTAGACTTATGTCACAAGCACAAAATGGGTGTAGTCTTCATAACATTCAGCCGCCGATAACGGACTGTATAAGAGTGAGGAACACAAACGTCTAGCACCTTGCGCAAGAGACCTTCTCATGAGACCCCGCTGCTTGCGGGGGCTCGTGAGAATCTATGCCTCTTGCAGATTGATAGAGTGCAAAGGGCGTATCTATAAACCCTTTTTAAAACTTTGATTAATCTGTTCTGAACATCTGCGTTGACGTCTGGTTGACAGAAGTGTGGCTATTTCCGTGTGTTTCGGTTAATAGATGTGTCTCTCGTCAGCTTTCAGTTCAATGGCATGGATCTTTTTATGTCTACACGCAAGATGGGTGTGGATGTTTATATCAGACCTCATTATAAAATTCATGCTCAAAAGTTAACCCCTTGTGAACGCAGCCACAGGTACTGTACAGCGTTCCGCTGGTTAAACAGGCCATGGCGGGCTTTGCCAGGCTTGCCGGTGCAACGGATTATCAATGTGGTCTTGCCTAAGCCAACATTTTCTACCCTTCTTTTCACAATCCGTGAGAGTAGGTACACGTGACAGAGGTTTTCTGCTGCCCTTGTGCGTGACGGAAGAACTTTTCTGAGTACAAAGGAGAAGAAGAGCAGACTTTTTTTTTCACGTAAGACATTCAAACATTTCAAGTTGAGCCAGCCCTATTTGTCCAGCATCATTGTAAGACATGCTAAGACATTAATAAAGAAGATATTGAGAACCATTAACCCTTTATTGCCTGGAGCAGGTCCACTTGTTTGTGGCCATGTAACTGTCACTGGGTCCCAGGGGTACCTTTTGGTGTCAGCATGTGTACTATCAACCATGAGGGAATGGCAGTGCGTTTTAACCCTTTTAGCCCCAAGGTCTCATTTCTTAAATGTTGGGGGTGTTGCCTAACCACTATATACCAGTTGTAGGAGATGGATTGATCATGACAATTTAAGGGTAGTGCCAGATGAGCTTTGCGCCACTTGCGTCTTCTATCGATAAAACCAAAGACATCTGCCTCGCTCTCTACAATGCCCGCAGTGTTGGTTCAATAGACAAACGCTCTGAAATCAGCGAATTCATCGTTGATAACGACCTGGATCTGCTTTTCCTGACCGAGACTTGGCTAAGGCCGACTTGTGACGAAGCTAAGTGTAGAGACCTAACTCCGCCCGGTTATGTCGTCAACTCATTCCCTCGTTCTTCTAGAGGAGGCGGAATTGCAGTGGTCTACAGAGACGTTTTCGCACCTTTCATCTCCTGCTCCTCGTTGTTTAACTTCGCTCACGAGTCCTTCGAGCTTTGCCATGTCAAACTGACTCTTCCACAACAATCACTCCACTTTTTTCGTGTTTACAGACCGCCGCCAAGCCGTAAGAATAAACTCTCTGACTCCATGTTTATCGGGACCAGTTTCCAGATCTTCTTGAGCTTGTTAATTCACTCAGTGGCGATCCTGTGCTCCTGGGCGATTTTAATTTCCACTATGACTGTCCATCCAATCCTTCAGTGTCAAAACTGTTGGACATTTTCTACATGTTCAACCTGTCACAGGTTGTTGACAGGCCTACACACATCCACGGACACATTCTTGACTGGGTTGTTGTGAGATCAGACGGTGACTACCTATCCTCTACTGCAGTTACTGATGCATTATCGTCTGACCACTACTGCGTCACAGCCCGCCTTAACGTGCTTCGACCTTGTGTAGCTCCAGTGTTCAAGACAGTTCGAAACATTCGGGCTCTTGATCGACTTGCATTTGAGGCGGATCTTTTGGAGCGGCTTCCCACTGTTACCGAGGTCACTGCTGAAGCACTGGATAAATGTCTACGGTCGGCACTGGACCATCTTGCTCCTGCGACACGTCGTAAGATTCCAGCCCGTAGATCAACCCCATGGCACAATGCTGTAGCGAGTACTCTGCGCACCGCCAAACAGGAACGTCGTAGGGCAGAAAGACAGTGGCGCAAATCTGGGCTTACAGTACACAAGCAATTGTTTTCTGCTGCCAAGAAAGCTGTAACCAGGTTAGTGAGCACAGCAAAAACGTACTTCTACAGTATAAAGATTGCTGCATGCAACACCAGTAAGCAACTGTACTCAGTGGCTGATCAGCTGCTGGGCAAAGTCAAGTCTTCTCCTCTTCCTAGCATATATTCCATGACAGAACTTCCATTTCGTTTTTCCACATATTTCATGGAAAAAGTCCAAGCCATTCGCGACGATCTTGACTCACAGTCTTTTCAGACAAAAACAGTCTTTTCTATTGACTTTTGCTTTCATGGTCAGACCATGTCTGTGTTTAGACCTGTATGCTGTGACGATGTACGCAAATTGTTAATGAAGATGACCCCTAAGTCATGTGAGCTCGATCCAGTGCCTACCACTTTGTTGTATAACTGTTTGGATAGTTTACTGCCGTATGTTACTCACATTGTCAATGCTTCGCTTGCATCTGGTGTTTTCCCTTCAATGTATAAAAGTGCTGTTGTGAAACCCCTACTGAAAAAAAAACCCTCATTAGATCACAACGACCTTAAGAATTATAGACCTGTCTCAAACCTACCGTTTCTGTCAAAGGTGATCGAAAAGATTGTGCTTTCGCAACTTTTGAATCACCTGGCCTTGAACAATCTTATGGATCCATTTCAGTCAGCCTACAGATGTTGTCACAGTACTGAAACAGCACTTCTCAGAATCATGAATGACTTGTTACTTGCTCTGGATGATGGTAAGGTGTCAGTGCTCGCTTTACTTGATCTTTCTAGCGCGTTCGACACAATCGACCACACTACCCTGATTAATCGTCTCCAGCTTGTTTTCGGCATTGATGGCACTGCCCTGTCTTGGTTCCACTCTTACATTACTGAGCGATCACAGACTGTGTCTGTCGATGGGCATGTCTCTGCACCTGCCAGCCTCCGTTTTGGGGTCCCACAAGGCTCAGTATTAGGCCCAGTGCTGTTCCTACTGTATGTACAGCCTTTGTGCAGCATTATTGCTGGACACTCTGTTTCACATCACGCATACAGTGATGATACACAGCTTTATAAGTCAGGTAGTGTGAGTCAGGTCAACGAAATCATCCAGAGCGTGTCACTTTGCATTCTTGATGTGAGGCTGTGGATGTCAGAAAACAAGCTCAAACTGAATGAAGGAAAAACGGAAGCCATGCTCATTGCATCACCCAGAATGTCTTCTTCTACCGCTTTGCCTCAGCATATCATGATTGAGAACACGACCGTCAGCTTCTCTCAGTCAGTAAAGAACCTGGGTGTTGCAACTGAGCAGGACTTGTCCATGGATAAACAGGTGATAAACATTTGCAGGGCAGCCTATTTGGAGATGCGTCGTATTAGCTCTATTAGACAGTTCCTTACCTCAGAGGCTACAAAAACTCTGGTTTGTTCATTTGTTCTGTCTCGCATTGACTATGCCAACTCACTCGTATCTGGATGCCCGCAGTATCTATTTGATCGGCTCCAGAGAGTCCAAAATTCAGCCGCACGTCTGGTCATGAAAGCGAAAAGGTCAGACCATGTGTCCCCCATCCTGCACGCTCTCCACTGATTGCCAGTGAAGGAGAGAGTCAAGCACAAAGTCTTGTCCATTTGTCATGTTTCTCTTTCTGGCACTGGACCCACTTGTCTCTCATAGCTCCTTCACTGTTATATCCCTTTGAGGCAATTGCGCAGTTCGTCTGACAATAAAATGCTTCGTATTCCTACAGTAAGGACTAAAGGATTTGGGCAGAGATCTTTTTCTTACCAGGGTTCATCAGCCTGGAATGATCTTCCTAAATCATTGAGACACAGTGAGTCTAGTGCCAGTTTTAAACACAGTCTTAAAACCCATCTTTTCCCACTTTGATTATCAGTGTTCATGTATTTAGTCATAATTCTGTTCTTTTGTGTAATTGTACATGTGGCTTTGTCACTTTTTGTGTAATATTTGTATGTTCTGTTCATATGTACGGCGCCTAGAGCATCTTACCATGTATTGGGCCTTATAAATCTTCCTTATTATTATTAAATCTTCCTTATTATTATTAAATCTTCCTTATTATTATTAAATCTTCCTTATTATAGGGTACCGGGGCTAAAAGGGTTAAGGTTGCGAGAATGAATGCGAGTGCGGTTTTCACTTGTTATGACTTCATTGTAGAGAGGGGTGTCGTAGTAGGGTGTTAAAGCCTAACCCGTGTGCGGGCCAGAGGGAGAGGGCCCCGGTAGGGGGGACACAGAGAGAGAGAGAGAGAGAGAGAGAGAGAGAGAGAGAGAGAGAGAGAGGAGAGAGAGAGAGAGATTAACCCATTTAGCCCAGACGCTCTGCAGCAGGAGATGGATGACTTATGATAATTCAAGGGTAGTGCCAGATTAGCTTGGCGCCCTCAGGGCGCCAAGCTAAATTCTCATAGTCGATTCATCTCCTGCAATTCAGTGGTACATAGTTGTTAAATGACACCTCCAAAAATAGGGGAAATACGGCCTTTTGGTTAAATGGACTAGGGTGCTGTAATAAACACATATTCACTGTCGTTACGTGACTGTAGTCGTAGATGCATACCCATGGTGGCTATTGTATAATAGAAGAAACTTTTAGGACGCGTCGCGGTGGGGCGAATTTAATAGCATGTCCATGATGTCAAAGGCGGGCAGGCCTAAACCTCTCACAATTAAAGTAACAAAATAAAAAATTACGTCATGTCTAGTTACGCTAACCTCGCTGCTAAACGTACATTTGGCGCGAAGAGCCGTATGTGCGTATGTATGTATGTCAGTATGTGTGTGTGTGTGTGTGTGTGTGTGTGTGTGTGTGTGTGTGTGTGTGTGTGTGTGTGTGTGTGTGTGTGTGTGTGTGTGTGTGTGTGCGTATGTATGTAAACAAGAGAATCTCCGATACGTCTGTGCAAACAAAATCTTGAAACTAGGCGAAATAGTTTCTTAAAGGGGTGGCTAAGAAAGCCTCCGATCATATTGTAACTGAATGTCTCATTTAAGACATAAACAACCGTTTATAGGAAGTCGGTTGACCCAGATTAGAGTCCGTAATTTTTGTCATATTTACTTGAAATTTTGGATATAGCTAGTTTGGATAAAGATATTGTGTGAGTTCGTTAGCTAGCTTTGTATCCTTTCAACTTCTTTAGTCTAAATTAATTCTTTTCAGAGAAGAATTAAAACAGTAAAAAAAAAAAAAAAACTTCACTTCTAGAGAAAGTCAGACAGCGGCGGTGACGTAAAAGAGGCAACTCCGTCACCACGCAGACATTGACATAATACTCTAAATATGACGTAATTCTCTCTAGCGCTCTATCTCTCTGTATGCATGTGTGTGTGTGTGTGTGTGTGTGTGTGTGTGTGTGTGTGTGTGTGTGTGTGTGTGTGTGTGTGCACGCGCGCACCCGTGTGTGAATTTGTACGTGCATGCGTGTGTTTGTATTTAGTGGACTGTATATTTTGTATCACTGTGCTTTGATGTCCCTGTCTTATGTATATTTTGTACTTAGTCGTGGGCAGTGGGCAGATGTTCACATCTGCACGGGACATAGACGACCCCGCCCTCCACGAGTCCCCTGCTGCCTTGCAGGACTGGCCGCTTGGCTGCGGAAAGGCTAAGGGAGGAAAACCCTGACATCAAAGCCCCCGTGTCTCCGGGGAAGGTTTTTGAGCCAGAGACTAGGACAAGGACAGTCTGATATAAAACCTACGACCCGAGGACCTCGATGCCACCGTCCTAGCGTGCTAGGCCATGGCAGACGAACCAAGGGTTTAAAGGGTGGGGCCAGTACTGCGCACACTGCACTCCACCAAAAAGCTCCACCGCGCAGGCTTTAGGAAACGCCCACGGACCATGACAACGACCTTTCCAAGTCCTGTAGCGATGGGCAAGGGGCGAAACGGCAGGTGAAAGATGTCACTGGAAGCCGCAGTCTCAAACCTGCATGCAGGCGGTTCAGGATATTGGTCGCCTGATGTTGACCTGGGGATGACAACGTCACTCGGCACACCCTGAACGACCAAGCAGCCTTCTCTAGGGACAGCACTGCTTGCTCCACACGGAGAGGGGCCTAGAAAAGGTGGCCTAACCAAAGCTCATCCCCTCGTAACCCCAGTTGGCTAGCCGCGGTCAACGGGCATCTTCTCCTGCGGTCAGAAAACAAGAAAAAACAATGGATCCACTTTCATGACGACCACGACCGGACTCAACGTAGCATGCTGGAACATCCGAACCATGCTCGACACAGCAGACAGCGGACGCCCTGAACGTCGCTCCGCCCTTATTGCCCATGAATTGCGGAGGTTAAACATCGACATCGCCGCGCTCAGCGAAGTACGCCTCCCGGAGGAAGGCAGCCTCCAAGAACTTGGCGCTGGCTACACCCTCTACTGGTCAGGCAGGCCTGCATCAGAAAGACGGCTCTCAGGCGTGGGCTTTATGGTCAAGACCCCCATTGCGAATAAGTTGGAAAACCTACCAATGGGTCACTCCGACCGCATCATGTCCATGCGCCTCCCACTGAGACACCAGCAATACGTCACCCTTCTCAGTGTGTACTCCCCAACCCTCCTGGCAGAGCCTGCAGAAAAAGACAAGTTCTACTCTGACCTGCGCAGCCTCCTGCAGAGCACCCCCGCAGACGACAAAGTCATCATCCTTGGCGACTTCAACGCCAGAGTGGGCCAAGACTCTGAAGCCTGGAAAGGAGTCCTCGGCAAGCATGGCGTTGGGAACTGCAATGACAATGGCCGCCTGCTGTTGGAGTTCTGTGCAGAACAGCAACTTGTCATCACCAACACTACTTTCCAGCAAAAGGACAGTCGAAAGACCACCTGGATGCATCCTCGCTCCAAGCACTGGCACCTTATCGACTATGTCCTTGTGCGTCAGAGGGACCGCAGTGATGTCCTCCTCACCAGAGTGATGCCCAGTGCAGAGTGCCACACTGACCACCGCCTTGTCCGCTGCAAACTCAGGCTCCACCTCAAGCTGAAACCCAAGAAAAGAGGCCCCCTCAAGAAAAAGCTTGATGTCACCAGCCTTCAGCGTGATGACAAGAAAGCTGCCCTTCAGACAGATTTACAGCGCATGCTCAAAGACACAGTTGATCCAGCAGACTCCTCCCCTGAAACACTCTGGGAGCAACTGAAAACTGCTATTGTAAAATCTTCTGTGGAAGTCTTGGGCTTTGTTAGAAAGAGGAACAAAGACTGGTTTGACGAAAACGACGTGGAGATCCAGGAACTTCTAGCAAACAAAAGAGCCGCCCACCAGGCCCACCTAGCCCAGCCTTCCTGCCCTGTGAAGAAATCTGCCTTTCGCCTCATCTGCAGCAGTCTCCAGCTCAAGCTTAGAGAGCTCCAGAACGAGTGGTGGTCGAGACTGGCACAGAGGACCCAGCTTTGCGCTGACAACGGTGACTACAGGGGCTTCTATGAAGCACTGAAAGCAGTGTATGGCCCTAGGCACCTGGTACAAAGTCCCCTGCGAAGCGCCGATGGACAGGCACTCCTCACAGATAATACCTCCATCTTGAACCGCTGGTCAGAATACTTTCAGGACCTCTTCGGCGCTGAGCGCACTATTCAAGAAACAGTCATCCTCCAAATCCCACAGCTCCCACTAAAGGTTGAATTGGACGAACCGCCCACCGCCGAAGAGACCCACACAGCCATCCACCAGCTCAAGAGTGGCAAAGCAGCAGGCATTGACGGAATCCCGCCAGAGATCTGGAAACATGGAGGCCCAGCACTGCACAACAAGCTCCATGACCTCTTTCTCTGCTGCTGGGAGAAAGGAACACTACCAAAGGATCTCCGTGATGCAGTCATCATCACCCTATACAAGAACAAAGGAGAGAAATCTGAATGCTCTAATTATCGTGGAATTACCCTGCTGTCCATTGCCGGGAAAATTCTCGCAAGGCTGCTCCTGAATCGGCTGGTACCTGCCATCGCTGAAGACCACCTCCCAGAGGGCCAGTGTGGCTTCAGAGCCAACAGGAGTACCACCGACATGGTCTTTGTGCTGAGACAGCTTCAGGAGAAGTGCCGCGAGCAGAACAAAGGGCTGTACGTAACGTTTGTCGACCTAACAAAAGCATTCGACACTGTGAGCAGGCAAGGCATGTGGCAGATCCTGGAGCGACTTGGCTGTCCCCCAAAGTTCCTAAGCATGATCGTCCAGCTCCACGAGGACCAGCAAGGCCAGGTTAGACTCAACAGTAACCTCTCAGAACCATTTCCCATTATCAACGGCGTGAAACAGGGCTGCGTGCTGGCACCAACCCTCTTCACCATCTTCTTTAGCATGATGTTGAAGCAGGCCACAGTAGACCTCGACGATGACGATGCAGTGTACATCAGGTATCGTCTCGATGGCAGCCTGTTCAACCTCAGACGACTGCAGGCCCACACGAAAACCCTAGACCAACTGATTCGTGAGCTGCTCTTTGCTGATGACGCTGCCCTTGTTGCACACACAGAGAGAGCCTTGCAGCGCATCACATCCTGCTTTGCAGATGCTGCCCAGCTCTTTGGACTCGAGGTCAGTCTGAAAAAGACAGAGGTACTACATCAGCCGGCACCCAAGGTAGAGCATCGCCCTCCCCACATCACCATCGGCGAGTCTGAACTGAAGTCAGTACACCAGTTTACCTACCTTGGCTGCATCATCACGTCAGATGCCAAGCTGGACAAGGAGCTTGACAGCAGGCTGGCAAAAGCGAACAGCGCTTTTGGGCGACTTTTCAAGCGGGTGTGGCACAATCAACAGCTGAAAACGGGCACCAAGATCAGTGTGTACAGAGCTGTCGTCCTCACCACCCTGCTGTACGGTTCCGAGTCCTGGGCCCTCTACCGCAACCAACTACGACTCCTCGAACGCTTTCACCAGCGCTGCCTGCGTACCATCCTGGGCATTCACTGGAGTGACTATGTCACCAACGTCGAGGTCCTTGAACAGGCAGAAACTATGAGCATCGAGGCTTTGTTGCTGCGGACACAGCTTCGCTGGGCGGGGCACGTCTCCAGGATGGAGGATCATCGCCTACCCAAGATCACTCTGTTCGGCGAGCTTGCTACTGGACACCGTGACAGAGGGGCACCAAAGAAGAGATACAAAGACGGTCTCAAGAAGTCACTTAGTGCTTGCCAAATCGACCACCGCCAGTGGTCTTCGCTTGCTGCGGACCGTGACACCTGGCGCTCCACCATCTACAAGGCAGCCGTCTCCTTTGAGGACTCTCGCAGAGCTAACCTTAAGGACAAACGGCTCAGGAGAAAAAAACCGAGTTGCCGTAACTCAGAACCCTGACCAGACCTTCCCCTGCAGCCACTGCGGTCGAACCTGCCTGTCCCGGATTGGCCTCCGCAGCCACGAAATTGCCTGCAGACGACGTGGGCAAGCCCTATAGAATCTTCGTTCGCGAAGTCAAGCCAAGACTTAGTCGTAGTTTTAGCAGCGGCAGGTACGAAAAATGATATAGTCACTGACTGTGTTGATATCTTCACCGTTGTAAAATAAAGATTCATTGATTCTCTCTCTCTCTCTCTCTCTCTCTCTCTCTCTCTCTCTCTCTCTCTCTCTCTCTCTCTCTCTCTCTCTCTCTCTCTCTCTCTCTCTCTCTCTCTCTCTCTCAAACATGTGCGTGCATCTCCAAGAGGCATAGATCCTTATGTGCCCGGAGGGCGCATGAACATCTATGCCTCTTGAGGATATTTAGAGCGCACGCATGCACGCACGCACACGCATACACACACATCGACGTTCTTTTAGAAGAGTATGCAGGTGTACTTAGTATAGCATGTAGCTAGGTAAAGTCAACCTGATTTCACACAAATTATAGCAAGACTGAAATTGTACCGTGAAAGTCTAGTTTTGTCACCATTTTCCCCAAGTCTTGAAGCGAAAGCGAAACTCATATCACGTTAAATATAAAATTACGTAAAAACAAAAAAAAAAATGCATCATGACAAATGACGTTTGACAAACAAATGAGTTCACTATGACGCATTGGCACATCTGCGAGGCTTTTTCAAAAGGAGATATTTCAACATCAGAATCAAGTCAAAGACAAAAGGTAGAGACCCTTGACAGCGAAGACAGCTCTCATATAGAAGGGACTTTGTGGGTTATAGTTCATCCCATCTTGTTTCCTTTCCAGGGCAAAATAATCATGTGCGCTAAAGTCACAACACCCGAAATGAGTCCCAGACCAAAATCCCAAATTACATACCATCAAACGTATAATATCTATGTCCACAAATTCGGTCGTGCCTACTTTTTATATTTATGGGAACGGGCTGGACACGTTTATGTCTGGAGGCGGTGTCGGTTTATTGGTCATAATTCTAGCATACATGGATATACTCGTACTGTGGACGCTACACGCCGGCCGTGAAGACGAAACATGCGAGACCTCTTTAGTGTATGAGGGGGTGGAGGGGGGGGGGAGAGAAGGTTGTCTACGTGGATGTCTGACTAAAGAAATAAATCAACCAGCCAACCAACCAACCAACCAACCACCCACCCAGCCAGCCAGCCAGCCAACCAACCAATCAACCAACCAGCCAGCCAGCCAACTAACACAAAAAACAAACAAAATACAAACTAAACAAACACTGAAACAAACAAAACAGACAAACAAACAAAATTCAACAACAATAAAGAAACATGTTATTTTGTCACGGATTCCAGCGACTCCCTGCGGCTGCGCCGATGGAGTCGCATGAAAATCCATGCAACTTGCAGTTACTGAGTACTAGATGGCGTGTGGTTGTGCAAAAGTGCAGTGATAATCTGCCTGTCTTGCCCAACCTTATCAAGTATTTACGCCTCTGCCTTGACCCTGCTCTCTCTCTCTCTCTCTCTCTCTCTCTCTACACACACACACACACACACACACACACACACACACACACACACACACACACACACACACACACACACACAGCTGATTAACTTCTTAACCCTTTCACCACCACTGTGTTTGTGTTTTGGAAATCATCGTATATTCAACGTCGTAGATCCCTAGCCTTCAAAGGAAGTTGGTTATAAAATGGTTTCAGCAAAAAGCATAGATCCTCATGAACCCCCGCATTTGCGGGGGCTCATAACGATCTATGCCTCTTGCAGTTGGTTGATGTTACATTTTATTCTCGGTAGCTAAGGGGTTAACTAATACTCCCCGTGAAATGTATCAATGACCCATACCAGATCAGAGATCAGACTGACCGCCCGATATAATATTCTCGGCCACAGAAACATTGATATAAAAGTCAGATCCTCATGATTCTGGAACGCTGCCTGGGCCCATGAGGATCCAAGCCTCTTGCAATTGTTGATGTTTGTTGCGTTTGGTGAGTTGGGAGGCACTTTGGAAAGTTGGGAGGACTTTTGAATCATTTATGATGCACGGTGTATTAAATATAGCCGTTATAACTATTTTGTCGCAGGGACTGTCATTACTTTTTTTAATCATGACGCGAAAGTGATAATAAGAGATCCGTATCAGAGCTCATTAACATTCAGTTGACGCCATCTGCCCGTGATAGCTTGACAGGATACACCCCATGGGCTCTGTCACTCAAACAGGAGCATCGCGATTGGCGGATGACACAACATTCATTTGAAATTTAGCTTACCTTAGGTTTCGTCTGACTTCCACATAGAGTACTTGATTTTTTTTTTTTTTTTTATAGAGTACTTGAAATTGAATTTATCTTAGGTTTCGTGTGCTTTTCGTATACTGTGCTTGAAAGGGAGTTTGCCTAAGGTGTCATCTGACTTTTATATAGAGTACTTGAAATTGAATTTATCTTGGGTTTCGCGTGTCTTCCATATACAGTGCTTGAAACTGAGTTTGCCTTAGGTTTCGTCTGACTTTTTATAGAGTACTTGAAATTGAATTTATCTTAGGTTCGTGTGCGTTCCATATAAAGTGCTTCAAAGTGAGTTTGCCTAAGATGTCATCTGACTTTTATATAGAGTACTTGAAACTGAATATTTTTCTTGGGTTTCGTGTGCCTTCCATATACTGTGCTTGAAACTGAGTTTGACTTAGGTTTCGTCTTTTTTTTTATAGAGTACTTAAAAAATTGAATTTATCTTAGGTTTCGTGTGCGTCCCATATAATGTGCATGAAACTGAGTTTGTCTTAGGCTTCGTATGACTTTTATAGAGTACTTGAGATTTAATTTATCTTAGGTTTCGTGTGCCTTCCATATACAGTGCTTGAAACTGAGTTTACGTTAGCTTCGTCTGGCTTCCCTATAAAGCAATTTAAAACTGAGCATTAGTTTGTCTTAGGTTTTGCCTGACCTCCTTACAGTATGTCGGACGAAGCCTAGGGTAGATTCAGTTCCAAATCATGTCACGGTTTACCACCCCTGCATGTGGGCATGTACGTAACCCTTTGAATGTCCGCCGCGCTCTTTGTCAAGATAATTCCTGTAGGTTTGAAAAAGCAGGACCAGTTAAACACAGAATAATCCCATCATCAAGCCTTCAGACACGGATTATATGAATAGGGGGCTCATGAGGTTCTTTGCCTATTGCAATTGGGTCGGTGGTGCTGGCATTTTTTACTTCGACAGTTCCGGGCTCTAATCTTTTTGGACCCAATGTGAACTGTCTAGCAGCTCCACTTTTGATCCTTCCGTTCCATCAAAACACCCATTTATTGACAGGCTGTGGGTGAGAGTAGTACAGATTATATTTGATTTGATCTGCCCCGCCGGTGTTAGACAGACTGTGTGACATATTGGGGCGGGGGCCATACGCCACATAACCTCCAATAACAACCTCAATTTGAGGTACAGCTGGAACCCATCTCGGTCACCCGAGGCGGCGGCTCTCATGAACCCCTCGCATGCTGTAGGGGCTCGAGAGAACCTAATATGTCTCTTGTGATTGAAAGGGGTTAATGAGGGACTTGGACGGAATAGATTTTTTTTTTCATTTCATAGCCTACTTGCACTGTAGTAATTGTGATTGCGATCGTGTTTGTTGGTCATTCTGGTTGTTTCCCACGATTCGCTACCGCTTATCAATCGAATCAAAGGAGACAACCAGTGTGGGTTAACTCATTCTACCCCAGACACACCACAGGAAGATAAGGATCGACCATGATAGTTCAAGGGTTATGCCAGAATAGCTTGGCGCCTATGGACGCCAAGCTATTCTGGCATCACCCTTGAACTATCATGGCCGATCTGTGTCCTGCACTGCAATGCAGTCTTCAGAGGACAACGGCAAAATTTAAGGATTTCGGTGTTGGGGTAGAATGAATTTTAAGGTCGTTGTTTGGTGGGTGGCGATAATAATGATGTGCATTCAGCCGGGTGGCGGTAGTTTGACTGAGAGGTGGTGGCGGCGAAGGATGTGGCTGTTTAATTGACATTGCGGGTTAGACCTATGACCATATACTTTAAAACTGAACTGCCGTCCTCTCCTAAGTCAGGCCGGACACACACACACACACACACACGCACGCACGCACGCACGCACGCACGCTCTCTCTCTCTCTCTCTCTCTCTCTCTCTCTCTCTCTCTCTCTCTCTCTCTCTCTCTCTCTCTCTCTCTCTCTCTCTCTCTCTCTCTCTCTCTCTCTCTCTCTCTCTCCCTCCCGGGTCGGCTGTGTCTTCTGCCCTTCTGTCCGACTGACATCAGTGCTTTTACATGTATAGGGAATTACAATCTGACCATGTCTGCCCCTATCCGGGCCAGCCCTGTAATGTTTTGCATGAGAAAACGCCGGATGTAACAGGGGCATCAAACAAGCCCATTTATATGCGGGTCCACTGTTTGTTTTCTGTACTTTATATCTAATATATATAGGCTCTGGCATACATCAAGCCTGGTTCTTATCCGCGGACTCTCTCTCTCTCTCTCTCTCTCTCTCTCTCTCTCTCTCTCTCTCTCTCTCTCTCTCTCTCTCTCTCTCTCTCTCTCTCTCTCTCTCTCCATGGCTTTCAAATATGAATAATTCGCTGCTGACAGGTGTAATTTATCTTGACTTTAAAAAGGCTTTCGATTTAGTCAACCATACAATATTGATTTCCAAACTTAAGCATTATTTTTCGAAACGACATGGCTGTTTCGTTGTTTACGTCATACCTCGAAAACAGGAAACAGAAAGTAATTGCTAATGGAGCCTACTCTTCTACTAAACATGTTAAACTCGGAGTTCCGCAGGGGTCAATTTTAGGTCCTCTTTTATTCTGTATTTATATAAATGACCTACCTTTAAGTCTCACCTACGAAGCAACACAGTGTGATATGTTCGCCGATGATACCTCAATCCACACAGCTAATAAAGACATAAGTGTAGTTGAAAACGGCTTTCAACAAAGTCTCGATGATATAGCAGCATGGTGTAAAGTCAACGCTATGATTCTGCATCCTACTAAAACAAAATCTATGATTATTGCAACACGCCAAAACCATTAAAGCTTAATTTATCACTCTGCAACAAAATTCTAGAACAGGTAACCGAACATCGTCTATTGGGGGTCACAATTGATAATCAGCTGAGGTGGCAGATGCACATTGACAATGTCTGTAAAACGGTCTCTAGAAATGTCTTTATGTTATCGAAATTAAAGTATTACACAGATAGTGAAACCAGAAAATTGTTCAGTAATGCACACATCATGTCACATATAAACTACGCATCGGCGGTGTGGGATTGTTGCAGTGATGTACACTTAAAAAGACTAAATTCTTTACATAGGAGAATGGCTAAATTAATTCTTCCCGACCCGCACTTGACGACCGAGGAAAAACTCAGTAAAGCTGGATTTCTACCCCTTCAAAATCACTTTAAATTTAACAATGGGGTACTGATGTTTAAAGTGTGGAACCATGGCGTTCCAGGATATCTAACAGAGCTGTTTAACAAATCAGACTCCTGCTATGGGAATATGAGGGGTCTTTATATTGTTCCGAAACCCCGAATAGATATATTTAAATCTACTTTGTCATTTCCTGCAAATGACACTGTGGAATTCTCTCCCACATCACGTTAAAGCCACTCGGACATTATCTCGTTTCAAGACAAGTCTTTATAGATACCTGATATCAATCAAATAACAATATCTAGTTATACGTATACACACAAATTGTACGTGTATATTCTAACAATCATGTCAGTGTATGTGCGTGTGTGTGCGTGTGTGTGTGGACGCGCGCGAGTGCGTTTGTGTGTGTATGCGTGTGTCTGTGCTTAGTGGACTATAATTATATTCATTTGTATCACTGTGCCTTGATGTCCCTGTTTTATGTATATTTTGTACTTAGTTAGTCGTAGTTGTAGCAACGGCACATACAAAAAATGACATAGTCACTGACTGTGTTAATATCTTCACTGTTGTAAAATAAAGATTCATTGATTGATTCATTGATTGATTGATTCTCTCTCTCTCTCTCTGGCCCTCAAAACAAGGCCCTTCCATTTCTCCTCTGAGATTCCAATGTGACCCTATTCGTCATGGCCTCAGTTACATAAGCCTTAATCCTACGAAAGCCACTATGACCCGGGGCACAATCCCTGTGCGCAAAAGGTCATCTGGCCTACGTCAACCGCCAACGTCGTCCCGATGGCCTTTGCGGCCGATTGGGATGCTTCGTCGTCAGTACTGGAGTGAGTGAGCTGTAACTCCAGGGCGACTCGGATTTCCCGGCCGCCACTACGCAAGGTGCTCCGTTATAAGCTCACTTAAGCTCGCTCACGTCGTGCAACCCACCCCGAATCTTCACACTGGTTACCACCCCCTCCCTCTCCCCGCACCTTCACCCCTCCGATTGGCTACCGTTGGTTGGGCACACTGGTTGTCTGCTAGTATTGGCCACCGCGGCCGGTAGCGAATCGAGGCAGACAATCAGCGTGCCCAAATTCTCTCACTTTTCGTGGCAATGGATTGTAGCAGTCGGTCGGACATCCCAGCCACAGCGACTTTCTTCTTCACCTCACCCCCACCCCGCCACCACCTAATCCCCTCCCCCCTCCCCTCCAATCCACCATCCACCAGATCAGCTCAATTTCATTGTAGCAGTGGATTGTCCCTGGCAAGCGGACAACACGAGCTGTTTTTACATCGCCCACTTTCTGCTAGGGAATTGCTTTCCCCTCCACGGCGTGTGTTGGGCCAAGAAAATCTAATCAATATTCTGCACTCTCGTTTATCTTTACGCCACTCTGAAGAACACAGATGTAAACCTCACGTCTGCAATGAGGCGAAGATCCTCATGAGCCCTCGCATGATGCGAGGGCTCATGAGGATCAACACCACATGCAGATGTGGTGCGTCAACTTTACTACTGAAGGTTTACTTCACCGAGGCCAACACTGACAGAAGTAATTTTGAGTGACTGGCAAGGGACATTCATCCTCGTGAGCAGCGTGCAGACTGCGATGGCTGATGAGGATCTTGGAGACTGGGAGATGTGCACCGTGGGCGTAAATTGACGCAAAAGTCATGCACTTTAATCCCTTCCCTGCCAACAACGTTTCTTAAATCTGCGTTCACTGAACAACCAGAAGCCACATCTTGACTGTCCAATGAACATGGATACAACGTGGTTTCAACAAGAGGCATAGATGTTCATGAGCCCCCACAGTCGCGGGGGCTCGTGATGATGATCTATGCCTCTTGCATTTGGATCGCGGTCACTTCTTCTCTGCAGAAAACGGAGACAATCGATAACACACAAAACTGTAAATGTCCATGTTTGTATATAGGCCTTAAAATGGTCAGCCAGAATTAATTTCTGAGACTGTGTGTGCTGTGGCACAAAACTTAGTGTTTCATTTGTACTAAGCAGGATTGAGGTTACGTAAAGCTGGAGTCGGTCGGCGGCCGAGGACTTATTCACTGCTGACTTTTTTCTTTGGGTTGTGCGTAAGCCTGTGTAAGTTTACGCGCGGTGGTCAACGGAATAGCAGTTCGCGGTCTCCGGTCAAAGTCTTTCACAATCAAACAATCATCTTTCTGTCTTCCTCTGTTCACAGACCGTTTATCTCTAGCTGACCCAAGCCGGCAGAACGTCAGTCAAGAGACTTATCCGAGCATTACCAAGGGGAGTAACTGCATGTGATGGCGGAAATAATTCACAAGCTCTTCGGCCCGAAGCACAGCAAGCACTCGTCGTCAGATGGCGCCAGCGGCAAGTCGTCTGATGGAGAGGGCTACACAAAACAGCAGCACGAATTCTGTGAGTTTTGTTGTTGTTGTTGTTGTTTGTTTGTTTGTTGTTTTGTTGTTGTTGTGTTTTTTGCATACAAATAAGTAGTAAAAAGAAAAAGAACTAGTAAGGGAGACAACTGTTCTCTCCCTTAATTGCGCTTTTTTTTTTTCCCCCACCGACTATCCGTTTCTCTTGAATCTAAGCGCTAGCAGTCACCCATTGGTCTTTAGTTTTCACGTGTAGTTTACAGTCCCCCACTTTAAAAACACAACAAGAACAATCGTAATTTCAAAGCATAAGAACCCTAGTCGCCGTCCAACCGACATCAGTGGATACTAAATAAGGCAAGAACTCAAGAGGCATAAAACCTCTTGAGCCCCCGTGACTGCGGGGGCTCATGAGGTTCTATGCCTGTTGTAGTTGGGTGGTTCTGGCTGTGTCCCGGCAGCCAAGGGGTTAAAGCAACTTTTAAAAACATACATTCGGCGGCATTTATAACTGAACACAGTTGTTTCGTTTTTAAAGAGGGTAACTGCACACATTCCATTTATCCAGACAAATTGGAAGCCGACTGTAGTTAATCATCAGGAAGGAGAACCAAGAATAAGGAAACTACAGTGTGTTTTGTGAGGGGTGGGGGAGGAGGGGGGGGGGTGTTATGGGGGGTACCATCACGGATTCACGACGATTTATTTGGCGATTCACGAATCATTATATACATTTTTAAATCGCATTCACGTTTTACGATGAAAATAGGCGATGAAGATAGCCTCTTCTTTCACGTGTATTATATTTCCACGTATATTTTTCGCTCACTGACTTCCATAGACACATACAGAACCAGCTCACCAATAAATTAAATAAAATATCCAACCAACCATCCAAACAGCCAACCAACCTGAACCAGCCAGCCGAATAACCAACCAGCCCAATCAACCAACCAAAATCCAGACTAAAAAGGTGACTGCCAAGCGTGTAAAATGCAGAGAATAACCCAGCGAAGAAAGAAGCACATTAAATTGAGTTGTAACTGTCTTTTCGAAGCGTGCTTCTTTCTTGGTTGTTCTCTTTTTATCAACCAACCAGCCAACCAGCCAGCCCACCAACAGCCTTAACTCATTCTGCCCGCGACACACCACGGCAAGATACGGCTCGACAATGATAGTTCAAGGGTGGTGGCGCCTATCATGAACTATCATGGTCGATCTGTCTCCTGAATTGTAATGCAGTCCTCAGAGGATAACTCCAAAATGTGGGTATTTCGTGCCTCGGGCACAATGAGTTAGCCAACCCAAAATCAATCTATCTGTCTCCCATCAACACAGAAAATATTGGAGACGCGATCTCATTTCTTATATACTCTGCACCATTTGCCGTTAGCCGCGCTCCTCACTGTCCTGGTCCCGCCTGCAAGTCAGGAGTATCCATCCACCATCATCACGCATCCTTGGGCCTTCCACTGAAACCGCTTCTGAATCATGTGTCGTGTGCGACATGTACAGATTTCTGACGTCTGTGAAATGACGTCATTGTCCTCCAAGATTTTCTTCATGGTAGCGACGTGTTCGGCAGACACAACATTGCGACGTAATTCGTGCTCCAGTACAACATTGTTGCGAAGCGAGACAAAAAGGCCACATTACAGCAAAGGTAGAAATGACGTCACGGCTATTCTAATGTGTGTTGGTGTCTCAAACTTTCTCTTCATACTGCTGAGATTATCACAGACTATTTATGCTTCTGTCCGGCTTGCCTGCGGTCACTCGCCTTCAGTGATGACTGTGTCCGCTCCATGTTTTGCCAATACTGTGGTATAAAGTCGGCGGATTCCGTGCGCGCAAACCCCGAGTTCAGTGAGTTGTTTCAGAGTTTCCCTGGTTCGTTTTCTGTCACAGCAACTGGAATACAATCGAAATAATTTGACTTGTCGGCACGACAGACGTAAAGGTTTGTGTTGGGGACAAGTCAAATCAGTAAAAAAAAAAAATAAATAAATAAATAAAATAAATAAATAAATAAATAAAATTGATTTTATTACCTTCGTTGTGTCTACCACTGTACCTGTCAAATATTGTTTATACTGTATTCCAGAGAATAACCCAACGAAAAAAAAAAACAAAATAAACTCGCTTAGAAAAGACAAGTCTTTTCTAAGCGAGTTACTTTTCTCGTCGGGTTATTCTCTGCATTGTACGCGCTTGGCAGTCGGCTTTTCAAGTCAAGTTAGTCTGGATTGTATTCCAGTAACTGGTTCCGTTGCTGTGCAAGGCTAGGGTTTCGCCGCCACGGTGGAATCTCAAGGGGCATCCAACTCACATCCAGACTATTCTGTATCGTTTTGTCAGGTCCATCCCTGTGCTCTAGGTGGGGGGTTACACTGTACACGACGGTCGTACTCAGTTCTGAATAGAACTGGGAACAATAAGATCCAGGAGCCAGTTGCATAAGCGAGCTTGGTCGAAGGACTAAGCTCACTTATGCAACTGGTTCCTGGAGCGGCGCACCTTGCTTAGTGGATGGTGCAGGACTAAGCTCGCTCATGCAACTGACCCCAGTGGCACTGGCTAACAAGAAGAAATAGCCAGTATTGGTAGGTCAGCCTCTCATCCCACAGCCTACCTTCTTCGCCCCGCAGGACCTCGATGAAGGAGAGGTCGCTCTATAGGATGGGAATGAGATACACCCACTGGAGCAGGGTGGCATGAGATACTTCCCTAGGGCGGGGAGGAGGCATGCAAAGTGCATGGGTTGCACACGCACTGGTTGTCTCCCTCGATTCGCTACCGCAGGTAGCGAATCGAGGGAGACAACCAGTGTGGAATGCACCAACTCCCACGTGGATCTGGTCCATCCAGGATACTCTGGATGAGAGAAGGGGTATTGAAATGTCACGGGTGGGCTAGATGATGGTTGTGTGTTTATGCTTTGGCTATTGCTGTGCATGATCAAACGTTATGTTATTCGGTGCCGACTATAGTTTTAGTTTGGTGAGATTTACATAATTATTTGTGTACATTTACTTATGTAATTCTCAGTGATGCGTCTACGGGGTTTCATTTCAAACTAAACACTGATCTCATGACGTGAGTTGATATCTTGAGTGGCGAGCGTCCATAGAAATCTTTTTTTCGAGTCATTGCCATCCTGCTGTAGGAGTGTAATAACCCTTTTAGCCGCAAGGGTGCATTTCCCAAATCAATTTGGAAGTGTTACTTAACGACTATGTACCAGTTGCGGGAGGTGGGTTGACCACGATTATTCAAGGGTATTGCCAGATTAGCTTGGCGCCTTCAGGCGCCAAGCTAATCTGGCACTGCCCTTGAATTATCATCAATCTCCTGCT
Organism: Semisulcospira habei; assembly: GCA_036245525.1. Lineage (NCBI taxonomy): Eukaryota > Metazoa > Mollusca > Gastropoda > Semisulcospiridae > Semisulcospira > Semisulcospira habei. The sequence continues at coordinate 143,815,593 of BTPG01000005.1, read as the reverse complement.
GTAGGGCGTTGGGGCTAAATGGATTAAACTGCATATTCTGCTGCCAACCATCCGAAACAACAAAACAATATCAACAACAGCAACGGCAATAATAACAAGAACAGAAACTACCTAACTCAACATATAATTATAATGATGCAGGGGCGGATTTTCGTGGGGTCCAGAAAAATCCCAATATTCTTTAAAGCGCTATATCAAAGCCGCTTTTTAGAGGCTTGGAAACAAACCCGCCCCTCTACCCCTTCTGTAAAAAATTACCAATCGATCATCATCGCTCTCCGATTTTGCAGCCATTAGGGGAAAGGTTCTTACACGACTACCGCCGCTTCAGTAACCTCCCACTCCCCCCACCCCACCCCACCCCCCCCCCCACACACACACACACACACATACATACACTTTACTCGAGAAGAAACTGATCCGCCCCTGTAAAGGTGCCCCCTAACAGCAGAAACATCAGTCGATGGAAGTAGGATATTTGCATATTCAACTTGTGTGGAATATCATAGTGACCGCTCGGCCGTAAAGGCGTCTCCCTTCTCCCATTACCCCCTCTCTTGGCGACAGAGTGGTCATGTATCAGACAATTTGAATATGCAATGATCTGAAAGTCATTCGATTCTTGCTCCTATGTCGCCGTACCAGTTAGTTTCCTTGACAGTCGTACGACACATGTGAACTGTCGTCTGCTACGGCAACAAAAACAGGAAAACGGAAGTTCGCCTACTACATGAGATATATAGATCTCTCTATGTGTGTGCTGGTCTGTTATTTTGAACCTTACGGCCGGAGGCCGTAAGGTTCAAAATCACAGACCAGCACAGTAACTGGAACCAATGCGTTTCTCAGTACGATTGCAGCGCCAGACACACAAACCATATGCAAGAATTGTCATGGCCGCTGATCAGCACTGACATGGGTGAATGCGTTAGAATGTGATAGCAGTGGGTGTAGGAGTCGGATCAATACAGTTTTGCCCCGCGTTATCTTATGGAAATGTATACCTTCCACTCGCAGATGGATCGTACTCGACGGAGGGGTTGGTGAAGAGCTACTATTTCCAGGAATAGCGATGGATGTCACAATCGCTCCGTTCAGTTTTTGCCGATCTTGGCCTTTTGATTTGCAAATGCATTGGATTGCATCTCGGTTTCACAGGGAGTGCCAGGTTGAAAACACTGATTTATTGTGTAAGAATAGCAGTCGATGCAGATGTCAGGAAAGTTTTGCCTACGATTTTTGCCTTTGAGTTGCAAATACGCATTACGTGGAGCTGGCTATACATGCATCTCTGGTTTGGGAAATTGCTTGGGCTAAATACTGCTACTTGAAGGCATAGGCTGTGGGTGACAACAGAGTAAATTTTGAGGTCTATGTTCATGCCTTTCGATTTGCATTTCGCTGAACATCTGTCTGGCCGGTTGCGGAGGGTCGTCGTGCCTGGTTTTAAGTAACAGGTGCTGTAAAAACAGAGGCGTCGAATTAAGTTAACCCTTTGGCCGTCGGTAGCGGTTTTTGTCGCGATGATTCCTGTATCGATGATTCCTGTAGGAATCATCGCGACAAAAACCGCTTCCGACGGCTAAAGGGTTAAATCATGCCTTTACACTGCAGGCGCATTGAATCCCCTATCGGCTTCCGTGGGATACCCTGGTTAACAAATGATATTTGCAGAATAGCGATGGGTGTGAAAAATCAATTTTTGCCCGATGTCATTGCAGTAGAGGCTATCCGACTTGTAGGAAGTGTCCGGGGCTCACACAGGTCTGCAAGAGGCGTAGATTCTCATGAGCCCCGGCAGCCGCACGAGTTGATGAGAATCCACACATCTTGCTTGCTCCCATTTACATCCTCAAATGAGGTGAGGATCGGGGATTAAAGTAGCCGGTCTGCGACTGACTGGCGAAGATGATGGATGGAGACCCCGTGCCCTCTTCATATACAACATCGTTTGTTTCCGCGCGTTAACAGTGCCAGCCGGGTGAGCAACGGCAAGACCTTCAGGCCGCCGTTCAGTGGCCTTATGGTTGTCCCTAGTTCAATGACGTTGGCGCGAGGGTCTTTTGCTATTTCTAGGCCTAAAAGTGTGTCTCGCAGGCATAATTATAAGAACCGAAAGTGATTTGAAATCGAGTTTACATCAGGTTTCATCTGACTTCCGTACGGATTTTAAATGTTAAATCTGGCAAGTTCACACACTATAGAAGTCACTGACGAAATCTAGGATAAATTGAGGTATAAATTTCTGTAGAAGTAAAACGAAACTTAAAGTAAATTCTATTTTAAATTTTTATAGAAGTCAAAGGAAGCCTAAGATATACTAGAGACGAAACCTAAGGTAAACTCAACTTTAAACAGTGGAAATCCAAACGAAACCCATTTTTACTATATTACTATTAGTAGTATCAGTACTGAGAAGTTAGACGAAACCCGGCTAAGCCCAGTGGTGAATAATGGGAGGGGGTTGGTGGAAAATCGGCGATGAAATAAATCTGTACATCGGTGACCAGTCGACCCAGTAAGCAAAGGTGTTCGGACCCACGACGGCCGCAGTGTGCCCGCGCACGGCTGTGCGCGGGCCCACTGCGGCCGTCGTGGGCTAGACGGTGAAGACGTTTTCAGTGCTACTGCGGGAGCCGGAAAGGAGCCCGGGCCAGCGCAGTGTTGCGAGACGCGTACTTGGTCACATTACATAGTCAAATTTGGGCAGTTCAGGCAGTGTAAGGACCGGTGTTTTTAAAAATAATTTTTGCCTTGTTTGAAATATTGTAGTAGGGCTGAATGTTAGAATTTGCTGGAAATTTCTGGTTACATGAGAGGAGACATGTTTGGTGCTTTGATTCATACCATCCTGAGCTTATCCAGTGGACAATTGTGGGCCTATGTTGAGTTGCCGTTGACGTAGTGATTTGAGGGGCACGCTGATTTCAGCTGTGCTTGGGTGTGGGGTTGGTAAGGAATCGGGTTCATAGCCAAGAAATGAGACTGTCACTGTGCTGTTTTCATTGTTATTTTGTGCATGGCAAATGTGCAGCTGGTGGGCAGTAGTGTTTTTTAGGGGATTAAAATATTAGGGGATGCCTGGGACTGACTATGGCTAAGAGACTGTACAGCGTACGGAAACCGTCCAGCACTGTGTACCGGGACCTGTCAGCTTCTTAGTTTTGATACTCAGTGTGGAGGTCCATTAGCAATGTCGATGTGATTTCGATAAAACTGAAGAGAAACATCTGTGTGTGGAACTGACTCGAATCGGCTCCGCATACCTTAGAATTCATCATGTCACAGTGCCGCGGAGTAGGCGGTGACGCCTGTTGAGTAAAGGGAGAGCAGCTACTCGTGTATACCGTGGTAGTATGTGTGCAAGGTTTGTCCCACGATAACCTCCCTTTGCTCATTAACGAGAGAAGCCTTCCAATACTGATCAGTTGGAGTTGTAACTGGGGCGTACTGACTGACTTGCAAACACCACATCGCCGGAAGGTACATCTGTCGTGATAGTGCTAGGGAAGTGTCAGATTATCTTGGCATCTTCAGTACTGGGCCAGAAGCTGTTCTGGCACTACCCTAGAACTAGCATGTCCCATCAGCCGCGGGCGGGGCGCCGGGCCGCGGTCATGTCTGTACACTGATTCACACAGCAACCGCCGGGCTAGTGGTACGCCCTACTTTCGTTACTGATTTCACTGTGTGTGGATGGGTTGACAGCTGCACTGGGGTTGGTGACTGAATCAGTCACCGTGCGTTGGGACGGAAGAGGGTGGGGGTTATGGGGTGGGGGTGGGGGGTGGGGGAGGGGGATGTGTGGAGGTGGGGCTGACCTTGGGGGGGGGGGGGCGCTCCAGGGGTGCCGAACCCCTCCCCCAAAAAAAATTAAAAGAAATTAAAAAAATCAATCTGTAAAATGCTACAACAAAGTCCCTTTTTGGGATGTTTGGAACCCTCCACCCCCACCCCCCACCCCCCCCCCCCACACACACACACACACACGCACACACACTTCCTCGCTTTTCGATTTTTGGTCCCCGGAAGCAAGGCCCTATAGCGTCGGGGAGGCCTTTTCTATCACTGATGTTGAAGGTCCCAAACAAGGTAACTGATCCGCCCCTGGTTTTGACTATGCCGACTATTGACGCACCACTACCACCATCATCACCACATCTTCAATCCGAATAAACTGTTTCAATTACATTACTACCCGGCAATATTAGTGAGCATATCTCAAAATGTGTATTGAATGGCATTGAGTTCCAGTAAGTGAAACAGTTTGCTAAAAGTGAAATTAATTTGTTTTTATTTCTCTAGCAAACTGCTCTACATTTCTAAACTGATATTTACTTCAAGTTCAGCTTCGCTGAATCCCGGCCGACGGCCATCCTCCTCAAGTTAAATCGCCCGATATATCCCACAGCCGTTTTGTTTCCAGTGAACCATAAACATCAGTCTCGGCTACCGCCGAACACCGAGACCCCACCAGCGAAATCCTTCAATCTGCAAGAGGCATAGATCATCATGAGCCCCTGCAGTGTGCAGGGGCTCAGGATGATCTATGCCTCTTGCGTATTTGAGATATGTATATCTGGGTGATACGATTGATGGAGGTCACGTTTGAGTTCGGCCGCTTACTGCTACATATATAATTTATTTTTGTCATTTTGCCTTCTCAAGCCAAATGTAGAGTGATGGATGAAACTGGAAGCCGCTCTCAGCCCGCTCGGGCACAGTCTTATTCGAGCATTATTCTTGAGCTGTCACGGTCAATCCATCTCCTGCAACGGAACTTCAATTTTGCGTCAGTAGTAGTGATAAGGTGCCTAACAACTTGATTCTGAAAAGGACTGTCACTCTCCAGACACGGCCTTCTCAGTGGTCGCTGGCAAATCCCGAAGTGTAACTGAGATGATTTTTGTGCGTGAATGTTGTTGGCTCTGTCAGTGAAAGCTGCATACTTCCAGCTTCCTTTGGCTTGGAAATAAAAGAGGTATAAACTACCGGGCCTAGAACAGTGTGCTGTTTATTTCTGAAGAGCTGACAGCGGGGTTTTAGGTGTTGTGTGGCAGGCTTCATGGCGAATTAAAGGCCTTTTCACCTGCTGAGGTCGAGGGACATTAAAAAGTAGAAAAGATGTTTCAGCAAGATGCATAGATCCTCATGAGCCCCCGCAATGCAGGGGCCCATGAGGATCTACGCCTCTTGCAGATGGATGTACTGAGTTTTGTTTTGGAGGGTGTGGGTTTTCAGTGCACTGTTTAGTTGTGTGTTTGTAGTGTCGGGAAAGGCGGAAGTGGGAGGGGGTGGGGGGAGGGGAGGGGGTGAAGGCCGGCATGAAATTTTTGTCAGAATGGATGGACGCCACTTTTATGGTTGTTTTAGTGCTGACACCGGTAAATATGTCATTACTGAGGTACGCCGCTTGCACGTACGCGCGCGCGCACGTGCCCTCAAGTACACGCACCGGCCTACGCACGCACGCACTGATGCACTCCGTGGCACGCACGCAGGCACACACTGACACTCAGTCCGGCACGCACAGCGCGCGCACATATCAGAGAGAGAGAGAGAGAGAGAGAGAGAGAGAGAGAGAGAGAGAGAGAGAGAGAGAGAGAGAGAGAGCGAGTGAGAGAGAATCAATGAATCTTTATTTTACAACGGTGTATATATTAACAGTCAGTGACTATATCATTTTTCGTACCTGCCGTTGGCTAAACTGAACTACCGCTAAGTACAAAATATACATAAAACAGGGATATCAAAGCACAGTGATACAAAATATACAGTCCACTAAATACAAACACACGAACGCACGCACAAACGCACACACGCGTGCGCGCGTACACACACACACACACACACACAGACATGCATACACACAGACATACATACACGCGCACATAATAGTTAGAATATACACGTACATTCGTGTGTCTACGTTTAACTAGATATTATTATTTGAGTGATTTCAGGTATCTAGAGACTGACTTGTCTTGAAACGAGATAATGTCGGAGTGGCTTTAACGTCATGTGGGAGTGAGTTCCACAGTGTGGAACCCGCAAATGACAAAGTGGATTTAAATAGATCTATTCGGGGTTTTGGAACAATATAAAGACAAGCAGGAATCTGATTTTTTAAACAGATCTATTAAATATTCTGGAGCGTTATAAGTCCACACTTTAAACATCAGTACCCCTTTGTTAAATTTAAAGTGATTTTGAAGGGGTAGGGATCCAGTTTTATTGAGTTTTTCCTCGGTTGTCAAGTGCGGGTCGGGAAGAATTCATTTTGCCATTCTCCTATGTAAAAAATTTAATCTTTTTTAAGTGGACATCACTGCAACAATCCCACACCGTCGATGCGTAGTTTATATGTGACATAATGTGAATAATTACTGAACAATTTTTCCGTTTTCACTATCTGTGAAATATTTTAATTTCGATAACATAAACACATTTCTAGAGACCGTTTTACATACATTGTCAATGTGCATCTGCCACCTGAGCTGATTATCAATCAATTGTAACCCCGGGCCCCCAATAGACGATGTTCGGCTACCTGTTCCGATGTCGTCGCCGAGTGATAGATTAAGCTTTAATGGTTTCAACTGATGCTTTTGGCGTGTTGCAATAATCATAGATTTTGTTTTTGTAGGATGCAGAATCATAGAGTTGACTTTACACCATGCTGCTATATCATCGAGACTTTGTTGAAGGCCGTTTTCAACTACAATTATGTCTTTGTTAGTTGTGTGGATTGAGGTATCATTCGCGAACATATCACACTGTGCTGCTTCGTAGGTTAGACTTAGAGGTAGGTCATTGATGTAAATACAAAATAAAAGAGGACCTAAGATTGGCCCCTCCGGAGTTTTACATCTTTAGTAGAAGAGTAGGCTCCATTTAACGAATTACTTTCTGCTTCCTGTCACGTAAACGGCAACGAAACAGCCATGTCGTTTCGAAGATAATGCTTAAGTTTAGAAATCAATATTGTATGGTTCACTAAGTCGAAAGCCTTTTTAAAGTCAAGATAAATTACACCTGTCAGCTGCGAATCAGTATTCATATTTGAAAGCCATGTGTCTGTTAATCTGCTCTGAGCCGTATGACATGAGTGCCGAGGGCGAAATCCTGACTGAGACGAATGGAGCAACTTTCGTGATTCTTAAGTAGACAGACAGGTGTTTATGTATATGCCTTTCGAGGGGTTTAGATAATACTGACAGCAGAGAAATGGGTCTATAGTTGTTAGGGTCAGTACGATCTTTTGATTTTGGCAGTGAAACGACTTTTGCGACTTTAAGGTATGTAGGGAATACATTGTTTTGAATATATAAGTTGTAAATATAAGTAAGGGTCTCTACGATGTATGGTATAGACAACTTTAATATTTGTGAGCTAATATCATCATGGCCGGAGGACTTGTTAGGCTAAGTCACTAATTAATTTGCCCAATTAGTGCACAGCAAGTGTGGGGATATTAAATGGTGGTGTGCCAGTTGTTTTTCTGTTGCAGAACTTTGCTAAGTAATCCGGCTGGGCATATGTCAGCCTCTTTATCGCGACTAAGAGTAATTATCAAATCCGCAACAGACAGAAATGTTCGTTGAATGCGTCGGCGGAGAGATTACTAGGGATGCTTGTTGACCTACTACTATTGCCTCGGGTGATCGAATTTAGTACCCGCCACACTGCTGACACATCTTTGTTGTCCTTGACAGTGTTCCGGATAAAGTCTCTCCTCGCGGCGCGCACCGTCATTGATCTCACACGGTTTCGCTGCTTTTTAAATTCATCAAAGTTCTTTTCTCTTTTTAGTTGAGGTCATTTCGCACCGACATAGCATGCATTAGTGTCAAACAAGGGAGAAGTCATATCTCACTCTGTACTCTTTTTGTTCTAATCGGCGCATGTCTGTCTAATACTCCAAGGAATAAATTGTACCAAGCGGACAGCGCAATATTTGGATCATCTGCGAGAAGGACCTCGTCAAAAGGAGTGTTACTGAGATCATGTAGCCGGAAAGGCATTTGGATTGAAATGCTTAAACGACCTGTAGGTTGTTGGAGTATGAGTATGTTTCTTTAATTTGGGTGTTTTACAGACCAGCAACAAATCACGGGGCAGTGGTCTGAAACACTAACACTCGGTCACCGCCTGCGGTTTGTTTGTATAAACGTGGTCAATGAGCGTAGAGCTCGTGGCGGTAATTCTGGGTGGGGGATTTTACTAGCTGTACTAGGCCAAATAAAGAAGATGTAGTTTCCCATGCGGGATGGGGTTTAATCATGTCTATATTAAAGTCACCTAGAAGAATGACGTCATTTTGCCCTTTATACCCCCTTCACATACACGGATTTTTCTTACGAGTCCTTACGGATCGCCAACTCGTAGTCAATCGCACGCATCCGTAAATAAATCGCCGTTATACGTCAATAACTCGTCACAACACGCAGACACTCGTAAGGATCCGTGAAAGGAGAGGCAAATTTTTTGACATGTCAAAAATCTTCGTACGATTGTCCACGGATTGATTTGTCCCGTAAATAACTCGTAACAATCCGTAAGTATCGTAAACCGCTCGCAACAACACGTAAACCGCTCGCAACAACACGTAAACCACTCGCAAGAATCCGTAAATGACTCGTAACAATTTTTGTTCACGATTTGTTACGGTTAGTTTACGATATGTTTACGTATTCTTTACGGATTGTTACGAGTGCTTACGTGTTGGTAACGATGTCATTCTGGTCGTCTTACGATGGCTGTACGGATTGATACGAGTTATTACGAACACTTTACGTGTAGTTACGAGTACTTTACGAATAGATACGTATACTTTACGTATTCTTAGGTATTGTTTACGATTTGGGAAAAGGTATAACAGCTGCAAAATCGAACACTTCATTCATAGAAGGCACATCTCTGCATATCTATTCTACATGCATGGCTCCAAAGAAGAAGGCAGTCAACAAGATGTCTCCTGATTGTCGAAAATCTCGGCTTAAGAAGAGGACACGCTCGACTTCCCCTGAACCACCACCGCAGCTAGACCCTGTTGATGTAGAACTTGTCAAAATGTTTACAGTCATCTGTTAACTGAATCAGTGAGGCGTGCCCGTTTGCCGTGATTAATACCAGTATTTGCTTAGTATTTAGCATGAAAATCATATTTTAGAGTTTACTCTGTGTGTGTGTTTATATATATATGTGTGTGTGTGTGTGTGTGTGTGTGTGTGTGTGTGTGTGTGTGTGTGTGTGTGTGTGTGTGTGTGTGTGTGTGTTATTTTAGTCTTAGTAACTGACATCGCGACAGATTCCAATGTTTTTATTGTTTTTTTTTGTACATGGAAACATATGGCAATAAACTATCTTATCGTATCTCATCTTATAATAAATTCGAGTCAAAGCATCTTCTCCTGCCATTCCACAGCCCCTGCCTCGGAGTTAAAGTACTCTTTAAGATAGTTCCTTTGTGCGATACCAGCAGCGTTGGAAACATTTCTCTGATAACCTGCCTCTCCGTCAGCAAGTTCCCTACCCTGTCTCCATTGTCCTGGAACTAGGTTGTGACTGTTGTCTTCTTCATCAACATACTGGCGTAGTGCAGCAGGTTGTCTGATCCTTAGTACGTTGTGGAGGGTAGTACAGGCCAAGACGATGGAATCTACTGTTTCTGGTACCTGTTGCATAGTTCCAAGCAGAATCTGGAATCTCATCGCAAGAATGCCAAAAGCATTCTCCACAACTCTACGCGCACGAGACAGTCTGTAGTTGAAGATGCGCTCGTCATGATCCAGATGTCTTCTTGAGTATGGTTTCATCATCCATGGTCGGAGTGGAAAGGCATCATCACCAATCAGAAAGTAGGGAGTGTCTCTGTCATCATGTGGAAGGGGAGATGGTGGTGGAAGGCCCAGGGTTCCTTCTTCCAGCATTGGTCGCAGTTCTGAGTTGTTGAATACCTGGCCATCAGAGGAACTTCCATATGAACCAACACTCAACCATAGAAACTTGTAGTCAGCATCCACTACAGCCATCATCACCATAGAGAAGAAGTTCTTGTAGTTGTAAAACAACGAACCACAGTCAGCAGGCTTCTTGATTCTGATGTGTTTGCCATTCAACGCACCGCAAGCATGTGGAAGGTTCCAGACTCTTTCAAACTCTGCTGATATGCGCAACCAATCTTCTTCGGGGATGTTGTCTGGCATGATTTCTTCTTTGTACGCTGAGATGATTGCTTCGCAGACTTCAGGTACGAAGAGTGATACGGAGTTGCGGGCCAGACGGAAGGAATACATCAGATCTGCATAATTCACACCAGTAGCTAGATGCCTGAGTGTTACAGCTAACTTCAGTCCAGGCTCAAGTGGCTCCCTGTAAGTAGACAATAATTGTACACATCTTTAAAATGTTATGACAATGGTAGATTTATATCAAATATTAGCAAAACTACTATAATTAGGTAGACAATAAACAAATATCTACCTGAATGAGGTGAGCTGTTTCTTGATAGCAGGAGTAACCCTGTCAAGAATTTCTCCAAACAGGTCAGCATCAACTCTGAGAAAGTTCTTGTAGCTAGTTGGGTCTTCTCGGTTCAGCTCATGCAGGAGATGATCATACTGTCCAAAGAGGGTCCTGCGGGCCAGCCAGGTCCTGAACCAAACCCTTCTGCGAGCTGGACGCCTCCTCCGCCTCGGTCTAGGAATATCTGGTAGCTGCTGGGCCTCGTCTTCTTCCATCTGGGCTAGTTGAAGGAGCAATTGTAGAAATTGTTCATATAAATGCAATCTGTTTCTCTTGTATGCCATGGTGTCTGTCTGGATGTCAGTTGTCGTATGATGATACATCATGATGATGATGTTAAAAAGGGACATGGACTTCCAGCTCTCGCTGATTTCGTCCGGGGGGGGGGGGGGCCGGGGGGGGGGGGGGGTTTGGGGGGGGGGGGGTTATCCTGTCTGTTCGCTGCTGACGCCCGCGCATCACTTTTTTTTTTTTCTCTCATCATGTCTGCCCGCGCCCCAGGGGGCTGGGTCGTTGGGGAGAGCCCGTGCTTTGGTGGACGCGTATGTCCACCGTCTTGCTTGGGTCCTCCTTTCTTGCTTGTTTGGTGGTGTGCTCTTTCCTCTCCCCTTTGTTGATGGTCGCAGTCCAGGGCCCGGTACTCTCTGGCCCCGCCAGCCGAACCCTCTTCATGTTTGAGGGGGGTTGATTTTTACTAACCCCCCTATATGTGTTTCTGTATTTCTCTGGAGGGGGGTGATGTACCCTCCGTTTTCCCAGGGAGTGCATGGACGAAGGATGCTACACCTCCCTGGGCTCCCTATTATATAAATCAAATGATGATACATTGAAATTTGCAGGATTATATATGTTTGGGCCAAAAATCGTAAGGACTCGTAAATACTCGTAACTAACTCGTATCTATTCGTCACAACACGTAAACCGGTCGTAACTAACACGTACAAGCTTCGATGAATAGTAACATTCCGTACTGTACTCGTAACAATCCGTAAAAAGCTCGTAACATGCCCGTAAGTTGCTCGTAGTTATCCGTGACAACTCGTAACAACTCGTGGAATTTTGCCGTAAATACATCGTAATACCTCGTAATAATCCGTAATTAAACCGCAAATAGCTCGTATTAAATCGTAACCACTCGTAAATAGGTCGTAAAAGTGGCCAAATTGTAAGGATCCGTAGGGATCCGTGCCTTTGTACGATCCGTAAGGACTCGTAAGAAAAATCCGTGTATGTGAAGGGGGCTTTACAGACTTTGTCTAGGTTAGTAGTAAAATTGTCATACCACTCGAACGTAGACGCCGCCGGATTGCGGTAAAGAAACCCGACTAATGACCGTGAGCAACTGATACGGGCTCTTCACCTAAATCCACACACACTCTACTTCGGCCGTTTCTAAATCTTTACGCCTACGGACTAAGTGTTCAATAGAGTGATGAACGTATCCAGCAATGCCTGTTTGACCGTGACAGGAGGAATATCTTCTCATGATACTAAAAGTAGGAATTTTCACGGCATCATCACTGATGTTTGAATTTAGGCGTGATTCGGTAAGGCCGAAAATGTCGAACGGTGTGGGACTGTTAAGGAACGCTGACAGGTCAGATATCTTATTATAAAGATGAAAAACGTTGAGATGACCCACTCGTAATTTTTGTTCTTTTTGTTTGCCTCTAGCCATGAGTGTTTCGCCAACAGTTGTATTTTGTCTCACAATGAAACAGCAACTACAATAGCGGTGGTTGAGCAAACGTCAATCAAAGATGTAAAGCCAATGTAAAAGTTGATGAAAACAATACAATCAAAGAAAACAATTTAAAAAAGTATGAATACAAAATCTGATGGTCAAACGTTCATAGATTATAAAAGCTCAGCGCCCACAACTGAAGTTTATACGGGAAGTATCAATGTCCGATACCCTGAAGGAGCAATGTCAAAATACTCCACGTCTGTTTAGTAAGTGTTTGTCAGTGCTGCCGCGGATAAATACATGCAATGACGAAGAAAACAGAATTTAAGCCGCGGAGCACCCACAATAAAACGAATCACTGTGAATAAAACAGTCAATCAGTGTCCACAGTTAAATTTTCTGCAATGTCTTTCACAGTACGGCTTAATAAACGCCGATTTAGATGATAACGATGTGAGGCAGCTATCCTTCCCGCGGCAGCACGTGCAACTGCAGGAGCTTATGAGGATCTATGTCTCTTGCATTTGAGGCTTGTAGATGGCATGTGGTATTTATCCTCACGAGACCGTGCATCTGCAAGGGCTCACGAGGATCCATGCCTCTTGCATTTAAAGAGGTAATCGCGGCCTTTGTGAGGTATCTATCCTCCAGAGACCGTGAAACCGCAGGGGCGCATGAGGATATATGCCCTCTGCATTTAGATTGTGCGGTCAGCATGAGGTATCTCTATCTGGCGAGAGAGAGAGAGAGAGAGAGAGAGAGAGAGAGAGAGAGAGAGAGAGAGAGAGAGAGAGAGAGCATGGAGAGAGAGAGAGAGAGATACCCCCTTAAAGGGGCACGCCCCGACCTTTTTTAAGGCTTCAGTTCGCAAAAAGCTTTTACTGGGATTCAGTATACATACCCACTTAGACAGTGACCACCCTATTGTCCCACCCTATTGTCATCTGCATAATTATAACCAGTCAGAGACAAGATGGCGGATGAACCAGGAAATAAAAGTATCATCGACTCAGTCGCCGCGCGGACAGTGACAGACTCGGAATTGAAGAGAAGAAAGAAAAAGAGAGACAAGATACCCCTAAGTAGAACTAAAATCGGACAAAGGAATATGGACATGTGGCAATGCGTACAGCAAGAGCTTGGCTTGACCGCCCACCTAGAATTTGTCCCTTTCCTGCTGAATCAGTAAGTAATCTACGGTCTTTGTCGATCTTCCTATAGTTCCGCGAGCGATAGTTATTTTCAGAACTTGATTCATTATCTTCAGTAGAATTTATCTCTTACTGATTTCGCATGATTTTAAACCTGTTTCATTATTATATATAGTTACGAGCTAGTTATCATATTTAATTTATGCTGCAAAGATCTGAAAACTACGGTGTGTGTCAAAGTTGCACATCGCTGGTTGTAGCATGTTTTTGTCTGTGCGGGCTCTCATTCACTCGATTCAGAGAGGTAGTGTTTCTGCTGCGATGGTGCATTTGTCGTTTCCAATGATGCTTTCAGTTACGTAGACCTCGATGTGTGAAATGTGAAATCAGTTGAGTGCAGTGCAGAAAGTGGGTATAAATACCAATGTTTTGTTTCAATGATGGAACACGCTGCGTGTTTCGGCCGAGGGGTAAAGGATCAAAGATCAAACTAGGCACCGTGGACGCCGCATGCTCGCTTTGCGAGTCAAAAAGCAATGTACGACGCAGCATGATAGTTACTAGTAAATACTAGCAGGTCAAGCGGAACCCGCATTGTGATTTTGACAGCATAGCGAGTATAGGAGGTTTATTCTACTTTCTCGTGAAAAATTACGTCAAAGGGATGCCAGAGAACATCAGTACACGTGTACTGGCACTGACACGCGTGTACACCACATCGATGACCTCGTGACCTGCAGTATTGCGATACACTGATAGTCGGCCGGGTTCTGCCTTGTGGCGTAGGCTCATAAATATGCATATTGATTCAAAATAAGCCCGATGCAGAGGATAAATCCGCGACTGGGGTACAAAACAATACACCCTCCAAACGATGAATTTCGACATTTGGCATTGTACTTGCATCATAAAGCTCTAAGATAGTACACTGACAAATGACCCATACACACACTCAGTGTCAGCAGTATCCGCTGTTGCAGACAGTTTTCTGACTGTGTGGAGATGCTTTATACTGGGGAATATAACTTTACATGTAAAAAATACACTGTGACGTCAGATCGCCAATAGTATGCACATCACAAGCCGGCAAGCCAGTTCGGCACCTGTGGAATCGATATATATAATATATATGTACTGAATGTCATGTAAGTCAGCGAGTCCATATTTGTTGGATGCCAGTCAAGTTGAGGCAGTTATATTCTGCGGCGCTTTCACACCTAGCCAATGATTATGTACCGGCCGCAATTTTTTTTTTTATGAGTTTACGGCGTCGGTTTGATATTACGATGTAAATACGTTATTTTTTCTCAGTCGGCGGAATGCACAGTTGTATGATGTTGCTGTTTTGAGGGCGTGAGGTGACAACCACTATCAAGCGATTTAACCCTTTTCCCCCATTGCTTGAAATGAAATTGACTGTGATATAGTTCAAGGGTGGTGCCAGAATAGCTTGGCGCCTGACTCAGGCGCCAAACAGGCTGTTCAGGCATCACCCTTGAACTAAAATGCTTGATCTGTCTCCTAATCTGTAATATAGCCTTCATAGGGCAGTAAACCATTTTTTTTTAAATAGCCTCAAGATGTAATGGGTTAATGTCGACCACCAATGGACAATATGAGATCCGTTCAGTATCACTGATTTTATACAAAGCAGCTTGTGCCTATGAACACATGAACACTGACAAACGATCATACTTAAAGACGGCAATTCGAGAGCCTCCTCCTCCCCCCCCCCCCTTCCCGCCTCCACCCCCCCCCCCCCTGCCCCCATCCCCCCCCCCCCCCCCGAACTCGTTCCGCACTGATCTCTCAGCTGGAAAACACCCTGGGTTTTTCAAGTTTTTTCAACTAATTTTAATCATTTGAAACTAAGCACGACACCCATCCATCACTCCCTTCAGTCTCCGCGGCTCGGACTACCTCAGTCTCTGTTTCAGTCCCCGTGAAAGGTCCTCGGGCCCCCGACGGCCGCAGTGGGTCCGAAGACTTGTTGCTACTGGGGCCTCTATCTCTCTCACGCGTCTCAACTGTAAGACTACGTCACATCATGTCAGCGACAAAACAGAAAAGCTGCCGTGTAAAGTACAGTTCCCATTCACATTAGCATGAACTACATATAGCACAACTCCGTCCCGGCCGCCAAAAGTGGCCACAGGCTCTGTATTTGGAGATCGCCCGGTCAGCACACACGCACAGCCTGGCCGCGGCCGATGGTAGCGCCAAAAAACATACACTGACAGTGCTAGACCCCCCGTCAGTCCGCATGCCCGCCTCAATCTGTGACAAATAATGAACAGCTAAAACCGCGGATCTCTATCAGCAAAAGGCACAGATTCTCATGTGCCCCTGCGGTCGCGTCAGTTATACCGTGGCCTCAGTGTCAGTATCGATAGGCCCAGTTGCACGAACGCCGACTGGCGTCTGGGAGCTTGTCAGTGACCAAGTTGAGTTGTCCAAGTTTTTGGTCCATCTTCAAGTGCGCCTAAGAGGCGAACAAGGTGCATAAAAGATACTGCAATCGCCAAAATATATTACTCTACGAAACGAGCGCTCACTCCATGGGCCTATCGTCATTCGCCTGTCACTTTGGACTCTCCCTACAGAGGGAGGGGGGGGGGGGGGTCTCAGTGTGGCGTATTGGGTATTGATCAAGGCACGTGTGAAATTTTTGCGCCCTATTGGTCAGCGCGCCTTCTAGGCCCTCATTTGGAAAAGCCGGTATGTCTCATTTTGTGAACAGAGATTTCTCGGGTTTTTCAAACTTTTTTTTTTTTTATAGCATTGGACATTCTAGCTATTGCCTAATCAGGGCAGGAATGCTCCTGAGCTGACAGATTTTCAAATTATTTTTTCGAGGTTGCCGGTGACGTTGCAATAGGTTTCTAGCACGGGAGCCCCCCCACCCATCCACCCCCAATATGCTCTGACGTTGTTATCGAGTGTTTTAATGCACGGTATTTTGTTCAGGGAAATAACTCGGCTTACAAAGTACACTAACCCTTTGGGTGACGGTAGCGGTTTTAGTCGCGATGATTCCTGGATTCCTGGATTCCGCTACCGACACCCAAAGGGCCTTAAACTGATTTTTACATTTCTGTGCAACTTTTCCCCACAGCTCTTTGTCACAGTCAGCAGGGGTCAGTTGCATGAGCGAGCTTTGTCTTGCACCAACCACTAAGCAAGGTGCGCCGCTATAGCGAAGGGCCAGTTGCATGTAGCGACGCACCTTGCCTAGTGGCTGGTGCAGGACTAAGCTCGCTCATGCAACTGGCCCTAGATCCATAAATGCCCGTCCTCTGGTTGGCCATTTGATGTCCAGTATAGTAGGGGCTAGCCTTTTCGCACGCACGCACGCCCCCGCACCCCTACCCCCTCTCCACACTCCTCTTCCTCCTTCTCTATTTTCATGGTGTTCCTCATGTGTGAACCTGTGTGCGTGTGTGTGACTGCGTGCGGTGGGTGGGCGGGTCAAAGGGCATATCCCCCACTCACCCACTCCCCCTACCCCCCTCCCCCACCCCCACCCCAAACTCAGCCGTTTCTTTCCTGTGGTGTTCGATTTCATCTTCTTTTTTCTTTCTTTTTTCGTACCTGATATCATCTTTCAGAAGCTTGGTCCCCCACGTGGTGCTCTTATTCAAAATATATAGCTTGAAGCCGCGCCAGGGGTTGTTTTCTTGTTATGTAAATTATATGAACGTGTACAATGTAGTTTAAAGACGAGCGTTTCATCTCACCGTGGAACGAATCAAAGAAGAAATAACGCACGATATCTTGCATAACGTTTTGCTTTGAATTATCTCAGTTGAATGAAAGGATACTGCGGTTTGAAGTTTGAAAAGGAACCCGGCGTTTCTCAGTCTATTTTGCATGGTTGTACAGCCAATGCGTTATCATTTTTGTGTGTGTTTGGTATTTCGTGATAATTTCATCAAATACATGGATTGAATTAACCCCTCCGCTGCCGAGAAAAAGTGAGCACGACCCAACTGCAAGAGGCCCATAGATCCTCGCGAGCCCCCTCGACTGCGGGGGCTCGTGAGGATCTATGCCTCTTGTTGAGAGCAATTTGTATCCATGTTTCTTGGACGGACCGTTTGGGCTTTTGGTCGTGGAACGAACCAAGATTTCAGAAACAGGAATGTACGTACAGCTAGTGGCAGGGAATTGGTTAATAGCTGATGTACAGTGGTGTCACTGTATAAAGAAGTTAAAGTTCTTTAACGGTTATACGTACTGCGATCTTCTCCAGGCAACACAGGGCTAACATTGCGCGATGTCTTCTTTATACTAAATGCTGTTGCGGTAAAGCTGCCAAAAGGTCTAACTTACCTTTTGTTTCATTGTGAAGTTTGAATATCGTAAAATGAAAGACATGTTCTATAACGTGCGGTAACAACGCTTTTGTTTGCGTATTCACATGGCATATAAAGATTGGTGGAAAAGTCTTAGTTAAGGTAGGACAATCCTTGAGAGACCATTTTTTTTAATTTTTTTTTTAACGAGTTTTAGCATCAAATTCATAGCCTGGACTGAGAAGGCACTGTTAAACGCAGGGTGGATTAACTGGTCTGTGGCTAGGGTTCATTGACCTTATTTTATTTTGGGAGAGAGAGAGAGAGAGTAGCGATTGGACGGTTATAGGTTTTCGACATTACGTTGTGCGTGTTTTGACCCTTTGCGTTTCTGTAGCGATCGGATTCCTGTCGGAATCATCGTGACAAAAACCGCTACCGACGCGCAAAGGGTAACACGTTTTACACACACACACACACACACACACACACACACACACACACACACACACACACACACACACACACACACACACACACACAACACACACACACACACACACACACACACACACACACACACGGCACGCACGCACATCTACATGTATACTGGCGAGCAAAAGAAGTGCGACATTTTTGGAATCCTCAGTTGAGAAACGCTAAAGTGTTTCTGACAGTGATTCCCAAAATGTCGCATTTCTTTTGCGCGTCTGTATAATGTTTGGAACTTGTTCAACGCAGGAGACAACACATGTCTTGCACTGATATTAGAAATGTGCTGACACTGTCATACGCTTAGATACTACCGTGACGCCGGAATAGAACAACACCCTTCATGATTTAACTGAGGCACATCTGGAGCCTGTTCTGGTCAGTAAGCTGACAGATGCACGTGAACCCTTGCGACTGCAAGGGCGCATGTAAATCTATGTATGATCATGCAGATGAAATGGTTGCACTATGCTGAGGGACTGGGTATAGAAACACTTGATCTGGAAAAATGCCATTTTTTTGTCTTGCCAGATCTGATCGTGATATTTATATGACTAAAAGCATGCAGAAGTGGGAACAGTTCATTGTCCCTGTTGCCTTGTTAATTATTTGTTCTTTCGTTCGTGAGTCGCTTCGTGCATGTGTTCAGTGTATTCGTCCGTAATTGTTCCGTTCTGTTCACTGAGTCTTTCCTTAGTGCGTTTCATTTCGTTTTGTGCTTTTGATTCCTGAGCTCGTTTCGTTTTGTTCAATGTTAAAACGTTTGTTCGACCCTTCGTTTTGTTTTGTTCGTATTTTTGCTGTTTCGTACATTCTCTTTTTTTTTCTTTTTTTTTTTTTCGTTTGGTCTATTTTCCTGTTTCTCTGTTTGCTTTGTTTGTTTGTCTATTTGTTTCACTGTGTGTGTTTTCCATCTTTTTATTTGTTTAGTCTTTTTGTTTGTTTTTCGTTCCCGTTGTGTGTTCTTCTTACCTCTGTTTCCCGCTTTCATGTCCTAATCCGCCATGCTCGTATTTTGTATTTATTGTAACAAACACACAAACAAACAAAATGTTTAGCAGCCGTGACCACTCAGCTGTATGCGTGAGCTTAGTCCTGCGCCAGCCACTACTAAGCAAGGTGCTCCGCGATAGCATTTGTCACCAGGTGACTGAAAGAGAAAGAGAAACTGCTGTTGTCAAATCACGTATAGTGTCTAGTCTGCACAACAAAATGCCGCTACATTCAGGTCGCGGAATCTCTCACTCACCAGTCCACGTCACGGGAAAGGGACCGGCGACTATAACAGCTCAAGGGTTAGCGCCTGATTAGCTTGGCGCCCCTAAATGGGGCGCCGAGCTAATCAGGCACTAACTTATTCTTGATATGAGTGATCGAGGTGGGCGCTGATCCCGCCGTGGGCGTTAGCAGCGCGAGAGCTTAGCTGGTAAGCTTCGGGAGATTAGGGCGAGACGACAGTCAAACATTGGTTGCATAATTTCTTCTGATCGCTGTGCAACGTTTGTTGTTGTCGTGCCTTTTTTTTTTTTTTTTTTTTTTTTTTGTTAAATTATATATACTTCGTCAATATAAAGAGTATACATGCTAACTTACAATTAGAAAGAAAATAATGTGTATGAATAATAATACGCTATATAGAGTCATACCCTGTTGCTAGGTTCTAGGTACAGAATCAACACTGGGCACGATAGTACCTACCCATCGGGCCGAAATCGGCCGCAGCGGCGGGCCTGCGCACGACTGTGCGCGGGCCCACTGCGGCCGACTTCGCCCCGATTACTTTTTGCTTACTGCGCATGTATAGGTTCGAAGGTGGCACACTACACATGATACGTAGAGAGAGATCTATTCTTGTGCACCGGTATTGGCAGGCACCTTTTCATACGGGCTTATTACCTGTCGAAGCAAATCTAGGGAGGGGTTGAGGTGCGGGATTAAAAAGATTGCGCCGGGGTTAGCACCGCCATTAACTATGAAGTACACCCACCCCGGCCCTGCACGCTGTAGTGCACGGGTGACTGACATAGGAAGATGTTTTTGTTTTTTTTGTAAGGGCGAGTATGGCCATTAACCATACGTCAGTACACTCGTTTCATTCATTCATTTTACATTCCTATTTATGTTCCTCTGACACTCCTTTGGTAATCTGGTACTTGATAACTGTTGACTTTGAACTGCCTTTTTTAAACAATCTTCTTTTTTTTTCGGTTTTAAAAGAATGGAAGAGGGGGGGGGGGGAAGTACACTTAATAGCACCAGTGGCGTAGGAAGATTTTTAGAGGTGTATGGCAACCTGCCTACTACGGGACTCCAGTTTGTTTTGTTTTTTTGGTTTTTTTTTTAAAGAATATAAATACGTTACACACATAACGTACTAGGCACTCTAGAATTGTCCCTGCTGGTCGATTTTGTTGTTGTTGGAAGGATTAGGTAGTGTTTAGTACAGAAACTTGTGAAACATTTGTCTATAACAGTGTATAAAAGTATATAAATGTGACGAAAGCAATCTTGCTCATCCTCTTTCGTAAGGTCCAAAATCACAAGCCAGGATTCCCAGGTCTTTTTGTCTTTAAATTTGGTTACCGGCATTACTTTCTCAGTGTTAGACGTGTGAACAGGTATTCGATTTCACGAAACCTATTCACGTTCTAGTAGCCTCAGCGTGTATCAACTTTCAAACTGCCCGAATTTCGAAATATCTCACGCAAATCCCCGTGTCATGGATCTCTAGTTACAAAGCATCGTGTCTAAAGTTACTTTTTATTGTTATTCTATTACGGAGCCTGTTTTCCAGCGACCTGCTTTGTGAAGGCAAAAGACAGCCAGTCCATTTTTGTGAAAAGCTAGATTTTTATTGCAATGCAATGAAAATCTAGCTTTTCACAAAAATGGACTTGCTGCCTCTTGCCTTCACACGGCAGATCCGTTTTGTAGAAAGAAATGGTACAAATATTCATATTTTTGTCAGTATTTTTCATATAAACAAAACAGAAAAGAAGGAACACACTGACAGAGGTGATGAAAACTGTATGATTAGTTCCACTCGCTATAGGTGCATGTTGAAACTTTCGTGGGCCGTACTGACAAACGTTTTGAAACTGACCTGTATTACTTCAAGTTGCGCTTGCTTGCACCATGTCAATACACCAAATTCGGAGTTACACCGACTGCGCATGCGCTATCATTGTACCAAACTGACAAACA
Source organism: Semisulcospira habei (assembly GCA_036245525.1). Taxonomy (NCBI): domain Eukaryota; kingdom Metazoa; phylum Mollusca; class Gastropoda; family Semisulcospiridae; genus Semisulcospira; species Semisulcospira habei. The sequence continues at coordinate 143,794,237 of BTPG01000005.1, read as the reverse complement.
TTCGGGGATAAATGTGCGCGCGGCATGTCATTTATGAGAAACCCTAGACAAAACCAACGTCGTGTTTTATTCTCTTGTTGCTGTCACTTAACTCATTCTACCCCAGACACACCACCGGAAGATAAGGATCGACCATGATAGTTCAAGGGTGATGCCAGAATAGCTTGGCGCCTATGGGCGCCAAGCTATTCTGGCATCACCCTTGAACTATCATGTTCGATCTGTGTCCTGCACTGCAATGCAGTCTTCAGAGGACAACGGCAAAATTTAAAGATTTCGGTGTTGGGGTAGAATGAGTTAAATAGGCGAATCCGACTTTTGAGCCCATGATTTTGTTGGTCCCCAGGCCGAGTGCTTCTAACTTGTTCTAATGAGACAGAACAGGCTAAATATCATTTTGGATCGGTTTATTTCCACGTGATTAGCAATAAACGCAACTTTGAAAGGTGATGAAATCAGCAATGTCACCAGCACTTGAGAATGATGCAGGAGGTAGTGAAGCTGAATGTTCGAGTTTTCCGAAAGTGTTTTGAAAACATGAGCCCTCTGAGTCTGTTGGTACAACACCCGCCCCAGCATGGATTACTTGTCTGAGACTCCGAATGGGTGTATTTCATCGAGACACTAACAAACAGGTTGAAACTGAGTGCCTCATTGGTTTGTCGCGTGAACTAAACTTGTCAGTTTCACCGTTCGGGCGACATTGACAAACGGGGTTGAAAGTGACACTTTCGATTAGATAACTCACAGCAGTTTTGTATGTCGGTATCAACTTCTTCAAAAGCTGATCAGTTTTGATTGAAAACTTTTATTCTGGAATTCAATCGAAAGCTTAGGAAGGCCTCCTTCGTTAGTCTTAGAAACAGCGGGAGCCGATTTCGGTATGCAAGAGCCATAGATTTTCATGGGCCCCTGAGAATCTATGTCTCTTGCAGATGGATAGTTGGCTTTGGTCCCCGACTGGTATTTGTGTGGTAGATTGCGAGTCATACAGGCATCTCGAGATAAATTCGTGTGAGTTGCCAGACAGGCTGCGGAGAACTATTTAAATTCCTCCGTCCAAGTCTGACTTTTGTTTCTTTACACTGCAGTATAGAGCTTATCACGCGTGTAATACCAAAAAAGAGTCATACAGGCACCTAAATATGAACTTTTGTAAGTTGTCACACAGGCTCCAGAGTATAAATTTATCTACTTTTCGCTTTTGTTTCTCGTCACTGCAGTATAGAAAACGTCAGTCGCGCATAAATTTGCATATATATATATATATATATATATATATATATATATATATATATATATATATATATGCTAAAAGCGAGGGACAGTCTTACGATAAATAAAGAACTGACTTGACTGATTTGTCAAACCAGATACCTCATCCTGTATTTTATCGGCATGGACACTGACACCGGGTTATTTTAGTCATGGTATTTTACCACTGTACTGACACACCGACTACACGAAAAATATAGATCGAACATAGTTAAAAGTGGTGCGAGAATAGCTTGGCACCTTTAGGCACCAAGCTATTCTGGCACCACCCTTCAACTATCATGGTCTGTCTATCTCCTCAACTGCCTAGTTAGTCTTCGGTGGACATCTTCCAAATTGTGGGGATTTCTGCCATACGCTCAGTGTATTATTGTACGGAAGAGCCAACCGACTTAGGTATTATTCGATGGTACAATGGTGAATGGTTTAGATTACCGCGGTGTGTGTGTGTGTGTGTGTGTGTGTGTGTGTGTGTGTGTGTGTGTGTGTGTGTGTGTGTGTGTGTGTGTGTGTGTGTGTGTGTGAATGCGTACGTGTGCGCGTGCCGTGGTGTGATGTGGGGCGTGGTGTGGTGTGGTGGTGCTGGTGTGTGTGTGTGTGTGTGTGTGTGTGTGTGTGTGTGTGTGTGTGTGTGTGTGTGTGTGTGTGGTGGTATGGTGTAGTGTGGTGTGGTGTGGTATGTGTGTGTGTGTGTGTGTGTGTGTGTGTGTGTGTGTGTGTGTGTGTGCGTGCGCGCGCGCTTGCGCTACGTGTGTGTACTGCACTTTTGTGGGATTTCTGACAGAAAATGTATCAATCCCTAGTGACTGTCAACCCACGACCATAAACTGGACGCAAAGTCTTAGTTACCTGACACACAGAAAGCAGAATATGGCTGTTTTATTGATGTTTTCTGTCTGTAGACCTCCCGCCCCTGGTTCTTTCATTTACAGCACAGGGGGAAAAACCCGAAGTTTTGACCAGTAGTTGTGCCCCTGACTCGGAGCGTCAGGATACACATTGTTGGTGTTACATTGACGCTCCGAGGCAGGGAAAGAACTCTTGAAATAACTTCGTTTTAATCCCCATGTATTTACAGCTCAAACTGCAAGAGGGGGGATCGACCGTGATAGTTCAAGGGTACTCCTGAGTTATCGCGTCAGTGGTCACCTTGAATCTTTCTGCTGTGTGTATGTACGGAGTTAAGAGTGTGCACTGTGGCATACGTATGTATACTCACAAACCAGATAGGTGAGGCTAGCGCTGGCAGAATTATACACAAACCAAGAGGAATCACTCAGCGCTGGACAGACAAACGGTTAGATCCCTTGCCCCCGCCTATCAGGCACCCAATCGCCAATACATACATACGTATGTATGTTTATACGTAGACCGGCTGGCACAGAACAATAACTTGACTAGAACATTCGGCGTATCAATCACAGTTGACTCTCTTTCTCCTTGGTCCCACCTCCACCCCCCCCCCCCCCACCCCCTCCCAACCCAGACTCCCGTCTCTGTGTGTTGGTGTAATTGGAGTGAGTGTACATTAACTCATTCGAGACGAACGGCATCCGGATACGCGGCTTCAGCCGCGTATCCGGATACCGTTCGTCTCGAATGAGTTAACCGTATGTACCCTTAGGCATGTGTAGAAAATAAATTGATATATTTTATATAGTGGCTCCCACCCTCCGTCAAGAGTCCTGTTTTGTGCTGCAGGGTAAGTTTGATTTACTTGCCGGTGTTCGACTTCTTTTCCCAAAAGTTGCTGAATCAACCCTGAGAGATTTCTCAGTCTGAGGATGTAAATGAGAGCAAGACGCATAGATTTTCATCGGCCCCTGCATTCGCAGGGGCCCATGAAAATCTATGCCTTCTTGCATACGGGAAAGATCACTACGTGTACAGTATAGCACTACTTGAAGGACTGAAAATGATCAATTAGTCAATATTCTGCTGTGTGATACCTCTGATTTACTGTCACGTACTGACGTGGTTTTTTTTTTTTTTTTTTTTTTTTTTTTTTTCTTCTTAGTACAGGCTATATTTCAGTAACCACCCTCTTCTTCGTGTGACCAAATATGGGACACTTCGGGATACAACAAATCGCACGGCCAGGGGATCCAAGCCGGTATTCTTGTTGTCATATCCGGAGTTTGTTACTTGTTATTCCGTTCTCGAAGTAATTTACTTGTTGGGACCTCAGAAAGTGTTGTCGTTATCCAACTCGTGTTGTATCCGACCCTGTTATGAGCGAAGTTTACTGCTGCTCACGTTTCAGTTCTTCCGTCCGCTGTCGAGCATACCGTTACTAGTCACAAGTCTTAGTAGAATCCCGTAAGCGTTATTAACACCCAGTCAGGCACAACTATCGACTAACCAATGCATGTGTGATCCCGAAAGGTCGAACCGGAATCCCACACTGAAAGGCCCCAACAGTTCTTGCGGCAGTTTCGTCTTCAAAGAATGATACAAAAGTGGTTGGTGAGCACATTCTTCCCCAGGACCGAAATCCCCTAATTTTGAAGTTGCCCTCTGAAAGACTGTATTACAATTATAGAGACATGGATCGAGCATGATAGTTCAAGGGTGGTGCCAGAATAGCTTGGCGCCCATAGGCGCCAAGCTATTCTGGCACCACCCTTGAACTATCATGCTCGATCCATGTCTTGCTGTGGTGTGTCGGGGCTCAATGAGTTTTTAATTTTTTTTTTTTATTGAAATGGAAAAATGTGAACCGTTTAGGGCTTAACGTCTTTTGTCCACCGCGAAGGTGATTTCAAAGACGGGGCACCGAATAGGGTCTGAACAAATTTTGACCGCAGCTGGATTGGAACCTGGGACCTTTCGGACGAGAGTCGAACGCTCTACCACCGAGCCACCCAGTTCCCCAATAGAAATAGAAACAACAAGGACGTCGGACAATAACAGCAGCAGAAACAACAAGAACTCAACAATAACAGCAACAACAACATAAAAAATAATGATTATAACAAACCTTGACATGTTTATTTAATGTTGGCAGTTGTATTTTAATCTCACAATGTTCGAGGAACCTTTCTGGGGGTTCATTGCTTAGATCATGAGAGGCATAGATTCTCAAGAGCACTCGAGACCTTCTGCTAAGCTTCGGTGCTGAGTTACTGAGCTCCCGCTCCTCAAACGGAGAAAATCTGGGTAGGGGATGAAGGGGAGGGCCGGGAGGCCGGAGAGGAGGCGCGTGCTTGATCGAGTTCCCGGCGGGGTCTAAAAGACAGCTGCAAGGTGCTGAGGTGTAAAGGTGTGTTGATTGCAGGCTGTATTTTTAGCATTGCTTAGAGATCTTACACGGGGCCGTCTACCAGAACCACAGATCCTCATGAGCCCCTGGTAAACTGCAGGGGTTCGTGAGTAGCTTTGCCTCTTGCTCTGTCTTCTCTGTCGCGAGAACCAGGGCTGCCTACTATTTTGTGTGTTCATATTTGTGCCGGTTAGTTTTACAGCTCAGCGGGGCTTTTTCGCATTTGCAAGACGTGAAGCTGAATCCTTACAGCGCCCAGTAAGCAAAATGTCTTGGGGCCCACGACGGTCGTAGTGGGCCCGATGACCTTTGCTTGCTGGGACGCCACCCCCCTTACGCCCGCCCCCCCCCCCCCGCCACTGCATACATACACACCGCCCGCCGCCCCCCCCCCCCCAACCCTCCACCCCTAAACACACAGGCTCTTGAGGATCTAGGGTCTTGCAATTATTTCATCGTCAAAGATATGTCCCAGTTTATATCCGAATCTCTTTATGAAAAAAATATTTTTTAAAAAAGTGAAAAGTCAAGGTATTTTTGGACACAGGCGCGGGATGGTCGTTGCGTCATTACTCCGAATACTGGTAGCAGAAAATGGTACTATTTACTTGGTACTATGGTACTTATTACCCGTGGTATTATAGGAGAAATAACGCAACGACCATCCCGCGCCTGTGCTTTTGGACTACAACTTACATTCCCGCACCACACTCTTCGGATCTTTCCTGTCGCGCCTTCTTCCTACCCCATTCCCCCACTTCTTGTTGTACCTGGTCTCCCCCCCCCCCTCCCCCTCCTTTCCCACTTTTCCTCTACCTGTCTCTCATCTACCCCTCTGTTTCTCTGCTCCAGTGAGTCTGTTGTATGGAAAGCCGCAGGTAAGCCAGACTAGCGCCAACTCAGTCTCAAGGCAACGGCAACTTTCGCTTGGTTCTGTTCCGCTGCAAGACTATAGTTCAACACTTCTTTTGTCGTCTAGCCAACGCCGTCTGCAAGAGGCATAGATTCTCATGAGCCCTTGGTGTCGCAGGGGCTCCTGAAAATCTATGGTTCTTGTTGTAATGGATCAGAGCGTATATGTATTTACTCCTTACTGCTTCTCCGGGGGAAACGATCTTCGAAGTTTCACGCATGTTGAAACTTCATTTTATATTTCATGTTGAAACTGAGGTTGGCACGCACGCACACACGCACGTACGTGTACGTACTTGCGCATGCACACACACACACACACACACACACACACACACACACACACACACACACACACACACACACACACACACACACACACACACACCACTACCACCACCACCACCACCACCACCTTTATAATTCAGGATCTTTGTTCGTTTTGCATTTGAAACAAACAATCTGCATATATCAAATCTCATATTCAGTCGTCTTTTTTTTATATTAAAAAGGTGCACTGCGACAGCCCTTGCGGTTTGGGTGCGGTGCTGTTAGTGTGTGTGTGTGGGTGGGTGGGGGGGGGAGTGGGGGAGGGGTTGGTTCACGTAATAGGTGGGACTCGTGGGGATTGGGGGGGGGGGATGGAGGGGGGGCTCCGCTGAAATTGATTAGATGTGTCAGTCAGTCGTCACTTTGTGAATTAAAGTGAAGTTGATATTGCACAAGTCCTTCTCACTCCGTACTCGCCAGTTTCCTGGTTCACATTGAAATTTGTAAACAGGTGCATCTTGATCTTCGCGACACTCATCTCCTGTCATTATTAGGTTGACGCTGAGTGGTTTTCACGAAATTGATTGATCGGGCGGGGCTGGTCCGATGCACTGCAGTGGATTACAAACATTGCAGAACTAAATGAACTTCAAGGCCCACTGCCGCCGTAACTGTTCAAAGATACACTTCTGTAACAGATGGTTACGAAACGCTACACACAGGGCTAGTTATGGTTCATTTGGACGCAGGAGAATCCAGTTCAGCGCACGTCGTCTTTATATCAAGTAACCTGACAATGACTCCACTCCTTTCTTTAAATACAGTGCTGTCAGTACGAGAAACAGCTAAAAATAGTTTGACACGCTAACGGCTGCACAGAATAAATAAGTGCGATTACGCATGTGCATGTTGCTGCCTGTCCAAACTGCTGTTAAAGTTTCATTAGGTGTGCCGACAAGACATAACAAACACACATGGTGCAGAAACGTGTCTTCGGATTTATGCGTAATGATACTTTAAGTCATTCAGCCCCGACACACCACAGCAAGACATGGATCGAGCATGATAGTTCAAGGCGGGTGGTGCCAGAATAGCTTGGCGCCCATGGGCGCCACGCTGTTTTGGCACCACCTTTGAACCATCATGCTTGATCCGTCTCTAGAATTGTCATACAGTCCTTCAGAGGGCAACTTCAAAATTTGGGGATTTCGCCCCTGGGGTAGAATGTGTTAAATTTACGCAATTCAGTGTCTTCGTCAGTATTCTTGGTCGAAGCTAAACGACAGATACAGTAACGTTTGTGTGCTGGTCTGTGGTTTTGGACCTTCTCCTTTGGGGCCGTAAGGTCCAAAACCACAGACCAGAACACATTTTGTTTTTGTATCGATAATTCATACCCTGAGTGACCTGAAGTTATATGTCTCTATTTAGTCATTTAGTGCTTTGCCTCCGAATCAGGCCGCACTAAAGTGATCTTGATGACCTGAAGTGACCCGGACGACACCTATGGCATGTTGGGAAGAAAAACCTTAACCCCTTCACTGCCGAGAAAAATGTGGACACCACACACTACTGCAAGAGGTATAGATCCTCATGAGCCCCCGCAATTGCCGCGGGGGCTCATGAGGATCTATGCCTCTTGCTGAAACCACTTTGTATCGATCCCTTGTTACTCATGGGACGGCTGGAACTCGCGTTGAATTTACACGGGTTTCAGACAGGTTACAGTGTACCTACAGCGGCAGTGAAGGAGTTTACCCCTTCACCCCCCAAAAAAAGTGAAACCACCCAGCTACAGGGGTTGTAGAACCCGATGTCTGAGCCCCAGCAGTTGGCGTTCGATCCATGCCTCTATACGTCTAACGCCACTTTTTACCCTTTTGACGGCTGGGGATCTGAACTCATTCAGTCCCGACACACCCTAGCTAGATGTTGATCGACCACGATAGTTCAAGGGTGCTGCCAGAATAGCTTGGCGCCTATCTGTCTAGTCCCGCAATCTGCTGCAGTCCTCAGAGGACTAACTCCAAAACGTGGGTATTTCGTACCTGGGACACACTGGGTTAAGTTGACGTTGATTTAACAATGATTTCCAAAACGCGGTCTTCGTCCACTTGCAAACAAAGGGTTAAGTGTAGTTTGCAGGAGCTAATATTACACACTTACGTGTGTCTTCAGTTACCCTCCTCCCCTCCCCTAACCACCCAGCCACCTCCTGGAGACCTGGAGGGGGGGGGGGGGGGGGCTGGAGATACAAAGTACTGTGTTGATCTGTGTGTTGATGCCACGGTGTGATTTTGTACCATACGGCTCCACAATCGTAAGGTCCAGAATCGAATCGTAGATCAGCCCACATTTCAATGGTCTATGGGTCAGTTATCGCGACATCATTCACAGCAACCTTACCCTCATCAGTCACCGCCCCCAACACACACACACACACACACACACACACACACACACACACACACACACACACACACACACACACACACATGCTGATGCGCCGGACTGACAGAGAATCCGCTGGACTTGTGACCGACCCCTTCACAGGTGTCGAGAGGTGTACAAGGTAGCAAAGGTCACCCATGTTAGTGCAATATTTAGACCCTGTAGTATTAGACCCCTGTAGTAATAGCGTTTTGTGCGGAATTGCTTGGCGCAGTGTTTATCTGTGTGCGACATGCGAAAGGGGGGGGGGGGGGGTTCCAGTATTCAGTGTTTGCGTTCGGGTCTTTCTTTTCTTTTTCTTTTTTTTAACCCTTTGGCTCTCGGTAGCGCGTTTTGCGGCGGTGATTCCTGCAGGAATCACCGCGACAAAACGCGCTACCGACAGCCAAAGGGTTAATATCCAATGTGCGATGTTCAAGTACCAAGTGTGCTGGTCCCTGATTTTGCACCTTTCGGCCTTATACCGCGAGGTCCGACTCAGTTACTGACCAGCACAAAGCATAAATCACAGCGCGGGCGGAAAAAAAATGTTTGAACAACATTACATGCAAACTCTCTCTCTCTCTCTCTCTCTCTCTCTCTCTCTCTCTCTCTCTCTCTCTCTCTCTCTCTCTCTCTCTCTCTCTCTCTCTCTCTCTCTCTCTCTCTCTCTCTGCCACGACCTAGAATCGATCTCTATAAGACAAGTTTAGCGTTTTCAGGTGCTAGCATGTGGAACACATTGCCCAAACATGTTACAACATCAACAACGCTTTCGTCTTTTAAAACCGCTCTCTTCAAGTACCTCACCTCAGCATCGTAAGATTTTCACAGCAACCTGCACTTGCAGTGTACGATTTTCCCCTTTCTAACTCTTCAATTCAGTTATATTTTCAGTTAATACAAGATGCTAATACTGCACGTATTGTGTGTGTGTGTGTGTGTGTGTGTGTGTGTGTGTGTGTGTGTGTGTGTGTGTGTGTGTGTGTGTGTGTGTGCTCGTGCTTGTGTTTATGAATGTATGTATGGAGATTTATACCTTTACAATTGTGTGTATGTGTGAGATTTTCTATGTTTATTTCTACTTCTTCAATGATTTCTTCTTCTTTTTTTAAACTTTATATTTCAATTTTATGTTAGTTATATATTTAGTTTTTCCCAATTTAATGATAGTATTTTGTGATTTGTGCATTATATGTAAAGTAGATTAGCAACGGCAAGTTCGAAAAATGGTTTCACCAAAACTTTCACCGTTGTAACAAAGAATCATTGTCATTGTCATTGTCATTCTCTCTCTCTCTCTCTCTCTCTCTCTCTCTCTCTCTCTCTCTCTCTCTCTCTCTCTCTCTCTCTCTCTCTCTCTCTCTCTCTCTCTCTCTCTCTCTCTATTTCAGTTGTTGGTAGTGCTTTTTTTCGACGATCTCAGCAGGAATCACCTCGACAAAAAGCGCCTACCGCCAGCCAAAAGAATGTGTCATCCTTAGGGCAACGAGACTTGCATTCCATTGCTAATTTTGTGCCTCTGGAATGAATTAGTGAAAAAGTGAGATTTTAGACTGAGTTAAATGTCACTGACACGGCGACCTCTTCATTCGCCCTAGTGCATATGAATATCTTTTACCCTCCCATTGACGAAAGGCGACACTCGTCTCAGTCATTCTTCCACACACCGCTGACTCCGATCGCGGCTCCGGCTGTTAATGAACCCGGCTGGCCCAAATCTGCTTCTTGCGATGGCGTTGTTCCCCGTCTCCCCCCTTCTCCCTTCCATGCCCTGCTCAACAACTATTCCGGTCGTTGCCACGTCCTTGTGATCTTTTATTGTGTCGCCTGTCCTCCAAGCCAGTCGTAGGACGATCCGCAAGAGGCTTAGATGCTCATGCGCCTCTGCATTCGCAGGGGCTTATGAGAATCTATGCCTCTTGCTGGGCAATCGTCCCAGTGACAGTTTCATTGTTACTGTTATGATTAAAACATTCCGGGCGACTTTGTGTTTCAACTTGCATCTGCTAGAAGCATAGATTCTCACTGTAAACCTCTTGAGAACCTGTGGTCAGCTGCACGAGCAAGCTTAGTCCTGCGCCAGCTACTCAGTACTGATGCAAGGTGCTCCGCTGTAGCTGAGCACCTTGCTTAGTGGCTGGCCGCGCAGGACTAAGCTCACTTATGCAACTGGCCCCGTTGCCTCTTGCAGAAAAGCAGTCATTTCCGTCACAGTTTCCTGGTTGCTATTATGACGGTTCGCTGGTGTCCCCTATTTATTCGCATCTCTGCGGCTCTACTGAACGAACTGACGACGTCAAAGCATAGAGTGTATACGCTCTATGCGTCAGAGGTTTCAGTGAAGCTCTGATTGCCGGCGGTGTTTCCTTGCAGCACAGCCGAGCCAGCGCCGGAAGGCCGGGGTGGGTAGGGTAAGGGGGCCGGCGGGGCTGTGGGGGAAAGAGGGGCGCTGGGGACTGTGAGTGACTGTGGCGCTAGCCGGAGTAGCGTCAAAGGAACTCGCGGCTAAAATTTGCTAGTGTCACCAAAAACCATGCAAACACTCAGCTACCATACCTCACTCACATGCTCCGACTGTGTGCCGGGAATGCCTCAGTGTTAGTTTACTGGGACTGAATGTGTGTGCGTGTGTGTGTGTGTGTGTGTGTGTCAGCCTGTGTGTGTGTGTACTACTGACATGCGTGTGTGTGTGTGTGTGTGTGTGTGTGTGTGTGTGTGTGTGATGAGTGTGTGCCAGTGTTTGTGTGTATGTGTGTCTATGTGTGTGCCACATTATACCGGCTATGAACGTGTGTGTATTTTGTTGTTCATTGTGTTGTTGTTCATTGTTGTTGTTTGTTGTGTGTGTGTGTGTGTGTGTGCCAGAGTGTGTGTGTCTGTGCGTGTGTGTGTGTGCGCGCGCGCGCGCTCACACACACACGAGCGTGTCAGTGTGCGTGTGACGTGGAATTCAGTCATGTTATGTGTAACCCACGAATTACTATGTTGTATCGTGCAATCATGACTGATCAGTCGCCGCCGCGGGTTTACACGTCCCGGTGCCAGCACAACAACTAAACCCCAGTCGGCACAAATGATTTGTCGTAATGTTTACACCCTTTCCGGTCTGGGCTCGTCGGCTATCTATCCTAAACCGTAATCTTTCCTCGTGAAGATAAACTACTGACTGACAGCTCGAACGGTGTTGCTTTCACCCCTACTAAATCATCTCCATTCGGGCATTTAACCCTACTGTTACTCGACAACCCTCATCACCTTCTTCCATCTGCAAGAGGCGTTTTTCCTCGGCCCTGCTGAAGCAGGGGCTCATGAGAATCTGTGCCTCTTGCTGGCCGTCCAGTGAGAGATCAGTTTTTGCTACGTTAATTAGCTTTAGCCTTACGGCAGAGGTTCGCAGTGTTCTGTGAGGTTAGCCTTCGGGGTAAGTCGTGGCAGAAAGTTGCCTGTGTTTGTGAACTTAGCCCCTGTTGCCGCGGCCTGACGGTTTACAGTTGGTGTGCCGCCTGAACTTCAAGCTTCAGCCCTCTTTATCGCGGCAAGTTTAGTTTCAGTTGTGTTCCCGGGGAAGGGCCTTGCGGTTTAACACAGTTTGAACGGGCCGGCCGCGTACGCACGCGCGCTAAGTCACAGTCAGTTCAGTCCGCCTACTTTTAGTTAGGACGCCCTTACCGAGGTGTTTTCGGCCCACACAGGTCGCAGATCATAGTTGATGTATCACTAGTGAACTGTAGTGGTCGTGTCAGTTAAGAGTACAGTTTTGGAATAATACTGTTGAATAGCGTGTCGGGTTTGTGTATTACCGACGCGGCTTGGTGTCAGTGTGTGTGTGCGTGTCACAGGCACGCCAGTCTGCAAGAAGCATTAATTCTCATGAGCCCCGTCTGCAAGACTGAGAGGCATACGGAGTTCCGCCTCGTCACATGCCCCTGCTGATGCAAGGGCCCATGAGAATCTGTGCCTCTTGTTGAGATTAGCACACAGGCTGGTCTCTCAGTGCTAATACACCAAACTCGATAGTCATTCAGTTGCAAAGTGTTTCGTTCTGAGGACAGCTGTGATAGGGTGCCACGGTCTTGTCGGCCGTTTGCTGATTAAGTTGAGTGTCGATCACAGGGGAGTATAACACAGGGACTACCGGGAGTACTGTAGCAGAGATCGTGTTGTGCAACACCGTGACAGCTCAGTACAGAAATTAACGATGGCATCGGACCAGGCCGGAGCCAGCGCGGCCCCAGCGTCATCAGAACCGTACTCCAAGACTAACATCACTCTGCCCACCACGAGCGACTCTGCCAAGTGGTGTAAGTTCACTTTGTATTCTCTTCAGTGTACAAGCAATCACTGTGATATTTGGGGCAGCGGTGTAGATAGGTATGTTTTGTCTTGGCCCTTTGCGTGTCCGCGGTAGCGGTTTTTGTCGCGATGATTCCGCAGTGGGAACTCATCGCGACAATAATCGCTACCGACACCTTGACGCAATGGGTTGTACGTCTGAGCAGTTTTAATTCAGAGGTTGTCTAAGTGTTTATCTCAGTCACACTGTCACAGGCCGGCTGAACTTTACGACCGGAACTGACAACATGCAAACATTGCAATGGTTACTACGAAGGCTGATGCATTTACGCGTGCCAATGTGCATACACCGGCAAGCACTGTGACCGTACACACACGGCTGGATCAGTGTCTGACAACTGATCCAGCACCCCCCCCCCCCACCACCACCACCACCACCACCACCCTCCCCCCCCCCTCCCACCTCTTCGCACCTCCCCTCTATGTCCGCGTATTAAATTCGCCCGGTAACTTATGGTTATTTTCACGCTTTGAGGCCCGGCATCCACTCGGCTCAGGGCCATGCAGATCGGTTCAGAGGCCAACTGTCAATACGTGTGTGTCCGTAGCAACAGGTAGCATGCAGGGCCGGTCCCCTCTCTTCTTCCCCCTCCCCCATCTCCGTTCATCTCTCTCTCTCTCTCTCCCAGTAGCAAAACGGATTCGGGCCCACGTCGGCCGCAGTGGGCCCGCGCACAGTTTTGTGCGCGAGCCCACAGTGACCGTCGTGGGCCCGAAGACCTTTGCTTACTGGGGTTTTTTCTCTCTCTCTCTACCCCCCCCCCCCCCCTCACTCTCCAAGTTTCAGTCGCTTTGAGACCGAAGTTCGCATAGTTAAGATGTATTAATTTCATGTCTTAGTACCTGCAACGAACCTAAGGAGTTCTGCTGTAAGTCTCAGTGCTTGAATGACGTAGGTAACCTTAGACGTTTACCTCAAGGTGAAATAGCAACTGACACCCACACTCACTGAGTCGATTTGAGCTAGCGATAATACTGTAACTGTATGAGTTGTTGTTTGTTTGTTGTTCAGTTGTTTGTCACGTTGAGGCAAACTTTTGAACTTCTACTTGACTCGAGTGTATCAGTAGTTCATTCTAACCCTTGCGCTGACTCGGCAGCTGTGCATGTGTTACCTGTTACCGTTGACTGCGGCTGCTTTGCTATCACACCGCTTAACCCGTTGCAGATATGCTTCCGTTGCTATGGAAATCGATATAAATTTTGCGAGGTGCAATATCTTGGTCGTCTGGGCAGCTTTATCATGATCACGAGTTTTTCGACGTGTAGCAGTCGTGGCGAAAACTAGACGCAACTGATTTCTATTTACGCCCCCCTTGCACATGCAGTCATCAGCGAGATATTTTACTGTTTGTTCTGTCTGTTATATAGTATTGTGTACGCATTCAACCTTTTTCATTCTGATGCACCCATTTGACTATGATAGTTCAAGGGTTGTGCCAGAATATATATATATATATATATATATATATATATATATATATATATAATATATATATATATATATATATATATATATATATATATATATATATATATATATATATATAATAGCCAAAGTTATCGCAGAGGGTAAAGATACCCGAAGTGTCTGGAATGCAATCAATTCAGTTGTTTACAAAGAAGAGGAGTTCCATCAATGCTGCTACCTCGCCAGGCATAACTCCAGACGACTTCAAGTGACGTTATAGCTATTTTGGCACCACCCTTGAACTAGGCACGGTTGATCTATCTCCTAATCTGTAAATGTAGCCTTCGTAGGACAATAAGCAATTTTGGGGGGTTGTAACTGAATTCAGCCTCAGGATGTAATGGGTTAAGTGTACCCTGTGACTTAGATTTCAGGGCAGGAGCTAGGTTCGGGGCATGCGGATACGCGACGAACAGCAGTGCGTCGAGAATGAGTAAACCCACTAACGCTCTAAGGTAGACATGATCAAATCTGGCAGTTGTCCATCGCTGGAGAGAGATCGATCACTTGATGCTTCAGTTTTGGTGCCAGAATAGTTTGACACCACCTTTGAACTATCATGCTCGTTCCATCGTGTTGTAGTAGTGTGTGTAGTCAGGGCTGAACCGTGAGCTAGAATGAACGTAGTGCGGTGGGTGAGAGAGAGAGAAAAAAAAAAAAAAGGCGCCGTGCAACTGCGGAACGACTGAAGGTTGTGACCTCGCGTAGTGTGTTCTCACAGTATTAGGCTCAGAACAGGCCCTACCGAATACTACTGACACCCATTCGGAATCTCAGACAGTAATGCATGCTGGGGCGGGTGTTGTACCAAACAGACTCAAAACACTTTCGGAAAACTCGGGCTTTCAGCCGCTTCACTACCTCCTGCATCATTCTCCAGTGCTGCGGCACTGACATGGCTAGTTTCATCCCCTTCATTGTTTTAACGTTTTAAAATAAACCGATCGAAAATTATATTTAGCCCCTTCTGTCTCATTAGACTGACAAGCACTCGTGGGGACCCACAGTCATGGGCTCAAAAGTCGGACTCACCCATTTTAGTCACTCACTGTAACAAGAGAGTGAAACACGACGTTGGTTTTGTTTAGGGTTTCTCATAACAAATGACATGCCGCGCGCACATTTCTCCCAGAATGTTTGTTTGGTACAATGATAGCGCATGCGCAGTCGTAACTCCGAATGGGTGTATTTATTACTACGCACCCCATAATACTAGACGTAAGCATGTATGATTACGACAGGTGGTCCGCATTGTCGGGACTAGAACCACATAAATAGCCTCACCGGTTTGACTAATTTTAAGAACTGAGCCATTTTTAGCAGATCCGTTCTTCGCCAACTTTCTTCGATCTGCAAGAGACATAGATTGAGAGTTCTCATGAGAATCAATGTCTCTTGCCTATCGAGACTGGCTCCAGCTGTACCTCGGAATCAAGGGCGTTATTCGGGCTAAGCGTTGGCGACAAGACCAGATAATGTTACTGCAGCAATAGGGAAGTCGGTGTGTACCGTTGATAAGACAGAATTGGGGCTGGATCCTCGTTTTCGCAGAGCAAAGCGTTTCGTGTGTTGCATGTAAATGGATACTGTGAGTTATGCCGCGCTACCCTGGTTGCCCATGCGCTGCGCGGCGGTACTGCCGAAGTTAGGAAGATAGCCAGTGTGCGGTATGCTCATGTGTGTGTGTGTGTGTGTGTGTGTGTGTGTGTGTGTGTGTGTGTGTGTGTGTGTGTGTGTGTGTTTGTGTGTTGGTGTGTGTCCGTGCGTGCGTGCGCGCATGCGTGTGTGTGCGAGCTTTAAAGAGAGAGGGAGAGAGAGAAAAAAACAAATACACAAAATAGCGCAAACGAGCTCACAAAAAGAATTCAACCCGAACCGACCAACCAGCTAAAGTTGACAACCAAACAAACAAATAAACAAATAAACAAGCACTTGATCTCAGCCTTCACGGTTCGCAGAACCATTGTTAAGTGGTGAATGGTCTAGTGGAACAATAACACACTGTTTACCAGGATACGGCACAAGACAAATAAGTGGCACCCGCTCTACCAGAACCAATTACACCGCCTCGGGCACGACAAGAATATAGGCGTCATCGCCGTGAGGTGTTTTCAATGGCCCCCTCCCCCCAAAAATAAATAAATAAATAAATAAATAAATAAATAAATTAAAAATAAATAAATAAATTTTAAAAAATAAATAAATAAAATTTAAAAAAAACAACTCTCGTGATCTTCCGCCCGACGGCCATTGTTAACCCATTCCGCCCTGACGCACTACAGCAGGAGATGGGTCGACCATGATAATTCAAGGGTAGTGCCAGACTAGTTTGGCGCCTGTCGATCCATCTCCTGCAACTGGTGTATAGTCATTAGATGACGCTTCCAAAAATTCGGAAATACGGCCGTCGGGCTGAATGAGTTAAATAATTGCCTAGATCCTCAGCCTTCTTCTTCGTACAACCTCCCCCTCCCTACCCCGATGATAAAGCCGGACTGAGAACACCCAGCGGCCAACCAGATAGCCAGCTAACCAATCGAGAAAATTACATCAGCCAACCACCCAAATAAAAAAATAAAAAATAATAAGCAAACCAAACGAACAAGCGAACTAATGATCGAACGGACAAACTAACAAAAAATACCATACACACACACAAAAAAAAGCAACCAGCCAACACAGTTCTAACTCAGACTCCGAAAAGCCTAATCATTTTGATTCAATGGAATGTGAGCGCGCGCTCTTCTCAGTTTCGGTCCCCTTTTTCCAGCAGAGCGGTTTGTTTATAATTGCTGTCATCGCGTCTAATACACTATGGAAGGCAGTCACTGAATCAGCTCGCGCAGCTTCTTGTATGTAAGGACCAGCATAATGATAGAGGCAGGCAAGAGGCAGGATTCTCATTTGCTTTCGCATCTGCGGGCGCCATGCGGATCTATGTTTATTCCAGACAGGAGGTGTTTATCATTGAGTGTATCTCGGACAGTGTGATAGTGGTCCTTTCTACAGATGAGAAAAGGCATAGATCCTCAAGAGTCCACCACGCCAGTTACAGGACCGTGACCCATGAGAATCTGTGCCTAAGTTTTGCTTATTCCTGTTCATACAATTTTAATTTCCAGGCTGAGTGGGGGAAAGGGAGCGAGATGGTCTATTGTGGTGTGCAGTGAGTTTCAGCCGTTTCTTTTATTTTTCAGTAACCGTACATCAATGACCATATTATAAAATGAACACACTTTCCCCCCCCCCCCCCCCCCTCTTTTGTTGTGGTAAACACAGTCGGGTTCACTACGGAATATACTTGAATCTGCTGAGGCACATAATTATAATTCTGAAAACTCAGAAATTTAAAAGCCAGGTTACAAATTTAAAATATATACTGACACAGTTCTAACTTAGGACTCCAAAAAGCCTAATGATTTTCATTCGATGGAATGTGAGTTCGAGCTATTCTGTTTCTGTCCCCTTTTTTCAGCAGAGCGGTTTGTTTATAATTGCTGTCAACGCGTCTATTACACTATGGAAGGCAGTCAGTGAACCAGCTCGCGTAGCTTCTTGTATGTAAGGACCAGCATAATGATAGAGCCAGACAAGAGGCACGATTCTCATGAGCTTTCGCATCTGCGGGCGCCATGAGGATCTATGTTTATTCCAGACTGACAGAAGGTGCGTATCACTGAGTGTATCTAATTCAGTGTGATAATGGCCCTTTCTACTGATGCGAAAAGGCATAGATCCACAGTAGTCGTCATGCAAGTTACAGGATCGTGACCCATGAGAATCTGTGCCTAAGTTTTGCTTTTTCTGTTCACACAATTTTTATTTCCAGGCTGAGTGGGGGAGGGGGAGGGAGATGTGCTTTGTGGTTTGCAGTGAGTTTCAGCCGTTTCTTTTGTTTTTCAGTAACCGTACATCAATGACGTTATAAATAAACACACTTTCCCGCCCTCTATCGTTCTGTTAAAGACAGATTAGGGTTCACTACGGAATATACTTGGATCTGCTGAGGCACATATTCGGGCAGAAATTGAAAAGCCAGGTTCTCTCTTGGCTTGACTTCGCGAACGAAGATTTTATAGGAGTTGCCCACGACGTCTGCAGGCTTGTTCGTGGCTGATCCCCACCCGGGTCTGCCCTGGGGTACTTGGGTGGGGTTAGGTATTTTTTAGTTCCCAGGGTCACCCTGGTCAGCCCCACAGGGTGGGTTTTTCTCTCTATTCTGGGGGCATGTGTTTCTGTCTACCCTTGGTCCATTCACCTGTCTTTGCCTTTTTAAAACACTCCCTACTGTCTGCACTGCCTGTAGCTCTTGATATTGGATGTGTGTTGCTAAATGGTCTTAGCTTTATTTAGACCCCATGTTGTAGGTTTATTTAACATATTTGACCGGCTGGCGACATACATTCAATTTTCTGTTTAGTTTTTTTTCACAAGCAGTGCAGGCACGTCCTGAGAAAGCCTTGTTGCTGTCGGGACGTTAAGCAATGTACAATCATTGTTCGTGGCTGCGGAGGCCAATCCGAGACAGGCAGGTTCGACCGCAGTGGCTGCAGGGAAAGGTATGGCCAGGGTTCTGAGCTGCGGCATCTCTGTTTTTTCTCCTGAGCCGCTTGTCCTTAAGGCTAGCTCTGTGAGAGTCCTCAAAGGAGACAGCTGCCTTGTAAATGGTGGAGCGCCAGGTGTCACGGTCCGCAGCAAGCGAAGACCACTGGTGGTGGTCGATTTGGCAGGCACTAAGTGACTTCTTGAGACAGTCTTTGTATCTCTTCTTTGGTGCCCCTCTGTCACGGTGTCCAGTAGCAAGCTCGCCGAACAGGGTGATCTTTGGTAGGCGATGATCCTCCATCCTGGAGACATGCCCCGCCCAGCGGAGCTGTGTCCGCAGCAGCAAAGCCTCGATGCTCACAGTTTCAGCCTGTTCAAGGACCTCGACGTTGGTGACATAGTCACTCCAGTGAATGCCCAGGATGGTACGCAGGCAGCGCTGGTGGAAGCGTTCGAGGAGTCGTAGTTGGCTGCGGTAGAGGGCCCAGGACTCGGAACCATACAGCAGGGTGGTGAGGACCACAGCTCTGTACACGCTGATCTTGGTGCCTGTTTTCAGCTGTTGATTGTGCCACACCCGCTTGAAAAGTCGCCCGAAAGCGCTGTTCGCTTTTGCCAGCCTGCTGTCAAGCTCCTTGTCCAGCTTGGCGTCCGACGTGATAATGCAGCCAAGGTAAGTAAACTGGTGCACTGACTTTAGTTCAGACTCGCCAATGGTGATGTGAGGAGGGCGATACAATGTCTTGGGTGCCGGCTGATGGAGGACCTCTGTCTTTTTCAGACTGACCTCGAGTCCAAAGAGCTGGGCAGCATCTGCGAAGCAAGACGTGATGCGCTGCAGGGCTCTCTCTGTGTGTGCAACGAGGGCAGCATCATCAGCAAAAAGCAGCTCACGAATCAGTTGGTCTAGGGTTTTCGTGTGGGCCTGCAGTCGTCTGAGGTTGAACAGGCTGCCATCGAGACGATACCTGATGTACACTGCATCGTCATCATCGAGGTCCACTGTGGCCTGCTTCAACATCATGCTAAAAAAGATGGTGAAGAGGGTCGGTGCCAGCACGCAGCCCTGCTTTACGCCGTTGAGAATAGGGAATGGTTCCGAGAGGTCATTGTTGAGTCTGACCTGGCCTTGCTGGTCCTCGTGTAGCTGGACAATCATGTTGAGGAACTTTGGGGGACAGCCAAGTCGCTCCAGGATCTGCCACATGCCTTGCCTGCTTACAGTGTCGAACGCTTTTGTTAGGTCGACAAATGTTACGTACAGCCCTTTGTTCTGCTCGCGGCACTTCTCCTGTAGCTGTCTCAGCACAAAGACCATATCGGTGGTGCTCCTGTTTGCTCTGAAGCCACACTGGCCCTCTGGGAGTTGGTCTTCAGCGATGGCAGGTACCAACCGATTCAGGAGCAGCCTTGCAAGGATTTTCCCAGCAATGGACAGCAGGGTAATTCCCCGATAGTTGGAACAGTCAGACTTCTCGCCTTTGTTCTTGTACAGGGTGATAACGACTGCATCACGGAGATCTTTTGGTAGTGTTCCTTCCTCCCAGCAGCAGAGAAAGAGGTCATGGAGCTTGTTGTGCAGTGCTGTGCCTCCATGTTTCCAGATCTCTGGCGGTATTCCATCAATGCCTGCTGCTTTGCCACTCTTGAGCTGGTGGATGGCTGTGAGGGTCTCTTCAGCGGTGGGCGGTTCGTCCAATTCAACCTTTACTGGGAGGTGTGGGATTTGTAGGACGACTGCTTCTTGAACAGTGCGCTCAGCGCTGAAGAGGCTCTGAAAGTATTCCGACCAGCGGTTCAAGATGGAGGTATTATCTGTGAGGAGTGCCTGGCCATTCGCGCTTCGCAGGGGACTTTGTACCAGGTGCCTGGGACCATACACTGCTTTCAGTGCTTCGTAGAAGCCCCTGTAGTCACCATTGTCAGCACAAAGCTGGGTCCTCTGTGCAAGTCTGGTCCACCACTCATTCTGGAGATCTCTGAGCTTGCGCTGGAGACTGCTGCAGACGAGGCGGAAGGCAGACTTCTTCACAGGGCAGGAAGGCTGGGCTAGGTGGGCCTGGTGGGCGGCTCTTTTTTTTGCTAGGTGTTCCTGGATCTCTACATCGTTTTCGTCAAACCAGTCTTTGTTCTTCTTTCTGGCGAAACCCAAGACTTCTGCAGAGGATTTTGCAATAGCAGTTTTCAGTTGTTCCCAAAGTGTTTCAGGGGAGGAGTCTACTGGGTCCGCTGTGTCTTTGAGCCTGCGCTGTAAATCTGTCTGAAAGGCAGCTTTCACATCGTCACGCTGAAGGCTGGCAACGTCAAGCTTTTTCTTGGGGGGCCCCCATTTCTTGGGTTTTGGCTTGAAGTGGAGCCTGAGTTTGCAGCGGACAAGGCGGTGGTCAGTGTGGCACTCTGCGCTGGGCATCACTCTGGTGAGGAGGACGTCACTGCGGTCCCTCTGACGCACTAGGACATAGTAGATAAGGTGCCAGTGTTTGGAGCGAGGATGCATCCAGGTGGTCTTTCGACTGTCCTTTTGCTGAAAAGTAGTGTTGGTGATGACCAGTTGCTGCTCCGCACAGAACTCCAACAGTAGGCGGCCATTGTCATTGCAGTTCCCCACGCCATGCTTGCCGAGGACTCCTTTCCAGGCTTCAGAGTCCTGGCCCACTCTGGCGTTGAAGTCGCCAAGGATGATGACTTTGTCGTCTGCAGGGGTACTCTGTAGGAGGCTGCACAGGTCAGTGTAAAACTTGTCCTTTTCAGCAGGCTCTGCCAGGAGGGTTGGGGAGTACACACTGAGAAGGGTGACGTGCTGCTGGTGTCTCAGTGGGAGGCGCATGGACATGATGCGGTCTGAGTGGCCCGTTGGTAGGTTTTCCAGCTTAGTCGCAATGGATGTCTTGACCATGAAACCCACGCCTGAAAGCCGTCTTTCTGATGCAGGCCTGCCTGACCAGTAGAGGGTGTACCCAGCACCAAGTTCTTGGAGGCTGCCTTCGTCCGGAAGGCGTACTTCGCTGAGCGCGGCGATGTCGATGTTTAACCTCCGCAATTCATGGGCAATGAGGGCGAAGCGACGTTCAGGGCGTCCGCTGTCTGCTTTGTCGAGCATGGTTCGGACGTTCCAGCATGCTACGTTGAGTCCGGTCGTGGTCGTCATGAGAGTGGATCCGTTATTCTTTCTTGTTTTTTGACCGCAGGAGAAGATGCCCGTTGACCGCGGCTAGCCAACTGGGGTTGCGAGGGGACGAGCTTTGGTTAGGCCACCTTTTCTAGGCCCCTCTCCGTGTGGAGCAAGCAGTGCTGTCCCTAGAGAAGGCTGCTTGGTCGTTCAGGGTGTGCCGAGTGATGTTGTCATCCCCAGGTCAACATCAGGCGACCAATATCCTGAACCGCCTGCATGCAGGTTTGAGACTGCGGCTTCCAGTGACATCTTTCACCTGCCGTTTCGCCCCTCGCCCGTCGCTACAGGACTTGGAATGGTCAGTGTCATGGTCCGTGGACGTTTCCTAAAGCCTGCGCGGTGGAGCTTTTTGGTGGAGTGCAGTAAATTAAAAATATATACTAAAATGGGCTTGGATAGGGCTATTATTTGGTTGAGGGCTGGGGACAGTACAAGGCTTTAGCCAGTCTTGAAGGTCGCTTTCATCGGAACTGCCGTCAGATGGTATGGCAGAAGGTTCTCTGTTCCGTCTGATGTGCACAGAGACAAATGAACCTATCAAGAAACATTCAGTCCACCGTAACCGCATACTTTCACGAGGATAAATATATTCGTGTTTTTACATCAGACGGATGGCATTCACTGCCTAGCAATGTTCGCCCATAACCAAAGACAAGACTCCCCAAGAGGCATAGATCTTCATGAGTTCCGCGCAGAGTGCGGGGGCTTGTGAGAAGCTAAATGTACTGTATGTATCTTGGTGGCTAGTGTTGCCTCTATGCTGCTATGTTTACGCAGCCGGGATGAAATCGCGACCACCGAGCCCAAAACAAAACACCCATGGCTGTCAACACGTGCGATTCGACGACCGTCCCGGCACTGCGGCGTTGAATAGCCGTAGAATAGCGCGATACTCATGCTCCCTTTAGGTTCACGGCAGTGCAAACTCGAGTTTGGAGACTAACTGAACAAACAAACAAACAAAAACCTATGAGCAAGAGGTATAGATCTTCATGAGCCCCCGCAGTGCGGGGGCTCACGAGGATCTATGCCTCTTGCAAATGGGTCATGTTCTCAAAGTCTCTTCAGTCCGTTATTTAAAACAGTTGGTTATTAGAACGTGAGGGGGTGAGCGCGTGCTCGTGTAAAGTCCTGAACTTCTTCACTGTTAACAGGATCCAAGTGCAAGAGGCATAGATCCTCATGAGCCCCCGCAGGTGCGGGGGCTCGTGAGGATCTATGCCTCTTGCTGACCTTCAGAGTACGGTATCCATGTTTTTTTGGGTGAATGAGGGGATGCTTATCGCTTTATTAGAGATTTTAGAGACACAACCTGCGACCAACTGCACGGAAGGGGGTTACACGGTAGAGTGACTGAGACAACACTAACGTAGTCAATGTGCACACAAAAACGCCGGTAAATGTTCGGCTCAAATACAGTCACTGCATAAACAACCAACTATCCCCCCCCCCCCCATCCCTCCCCCCATCCCCCCCCCCATACCCCCCCCCCCCCCCCCCGGCTGAAACAGCTATGCTCGAGCGGTGGTGCGCGACGAAGTACACACAACAGAGAGACTAAAGACTGCATGTAAAAAATAAAAATTAAAAATTAAAAAAACCAAAAAGTTGATAGCTACAATATTTCTTAATTGTAAATTTGGACCAAGGACGCCGACTTTAGCTCCAGAATGTTTGGCTCGTTTTGCTTTGGAGTTCGGTACAAAACGGATATCTCTACAACATTTGTCACAGATTCAGTTCAGTTAACAGTTTACTTTTTTTTTACAGTGAACTTTGAATATTCAATTTCAATCAAACCTGCATATGTAATGGTCATTTATAGGACAGATGTGAACACACAGTGTGAGTGACCATTGTATGAAGAGTTTTTATGTAATAACAATGTGTATGGGTATACGTTTTGGATGGCTACTATGGGCAGGTTGCCACTGTGTAAAGGCGGTTGTTGTAGCCTGACTGCTTAACAAAGTGCCATTGGAACAACTGTTTTATGTCTAAGTTTACAGCACTTTCAGCCCTTTTTTTTTTGGGGGGGGAGGGGGGGTTGGTGGGGGGGGGGGGTTAGGTGACACTACGCTATACAAGAAAACTATTAATATTTTTTAAAATAATAATAACAATATAATTATTATTATTATTATCATTATCCGAAGTCAGAATGTTCTTTTTCAATATTGTTATATATCTAACCATATGGCTGCTCTAGGCACAGAAGTCGAACGTAAAACGTACTCTTGGTCATGTGTCTCCAGAGTATTATTTTTGGCTCTCTAAGTTGAACTGAGGACACATGAATAAGCCGTCATATCGTCCTACAAAGATCAATCTCACCGCAATACAGTGGGACGGTGATCTGTCATACACACACGATTGTCCTCAACGCCGCCAAACCGGTTGATGGCTTCATCATAATTCGCGCTGATGTGTGACTTTGGACCCTACAACCACAGTTTGATTGCTTTGAATTTGGGATTGTGTGCGCTGGTCTGTGTTTTGGACCCTTACGGCCTCCGGCCGTCTGGTCTGTGATTTTGCACCCTAGGTCCAAAATCACAGACCGGCATACACTTTATTATTATTATTGGCTGTTTGTATAACATACCTCTAATGACTGAAACAACTTGCCAGCAATTTGCCTCGAAGATCAGTGGATGGCCGCAGTTTGAATCTCTCTCTCTCTCTCTCTCTCTCTCTCTCTCTCTCTCTCTCTCTCTCTCTCTCTCTCTCATAGTGCCTCCAGCTGTGGTGTATACCAGGGTCCTTATCTTAATAAGAAAATGCTTGCTGGCCCGAACAATGGCTGATTATGGCTGATAAGTTCATTTACTGTTTTTGGACATACGCCATAAACAACAACGTAGATAAATGCAGACACTCACCCGCCCCCACCCCACCCCACACCCCCCCCCCCCTCTCTCTCTCTCTCTCTCTTGCTTGCTCTCTCTTTTTCACAAGCTCTGGTACAGATAAAACACAACACCTCCGTAACTACAGAGCTCGCATGTCGGGCTTGTATTCGTGATAATTACCGTGTACAGAAGAAAGAAAAAAAATCACTTCACGGTAACACGTTCAGCTCCCAACCCCTTTCGTCTCTAGTCACCAGAAGTAGAGCCGTACATCGGACGAATTTAAGTTTATCTGGAAGAGCGTATATCTCTATGATCGGAGAGTTAGACAGGCTTGTGACAAGAGGCATAGATTCTCATGAGCCCCTGCGACAGCAGGGGCCCATGAGAATCTATGCCTCTTGCAGACTATATGAATCTATGTGTTCTCGGTGGCTGATGAGAATGGATTTAGAGTTGTCAAGATCTCTTGTTCTGTCCTACGCAGAAAAGTTGAAAACGTGTGCCAAAACTTTACAGCACCAGTGATTAGAATGTTTGGGTTGACTGAACACGGGAAGCACTGGCACTGAACACATTGAACGTGTGATCCTTTAAATTGACTTGAATAGCCGGCGAGCATGTTTCTCTAGTGCACGGCACAGGAGCGCATTTTTCAATCACAATTAACTATTTTGCACCTTACCAGTGAGCTATTCACTGAATGATCTCTCTCTCTCTCTCTCTCTCTCCTCTCTCTCTCTCTCTCTCTCTCTCTCTCTCGTGGAGAGAAATGAATCTTTTATTCAGGATAAAGCTATTAGGCAACTCAATGCTTGTCTTACAAGCTGTTTTCTTACAAGCTGTCCTGTAAACAAGACAGACCATACCAGGAAAATAAACACAGCATACAAAAAAATAAATAAAACTGATAAAATTTTTAAAAAATGAAAAAAAAGAATCAACGAACACAATAGGTGAATTATTTAAAGGAGAAAAAAATGGCATTGAAGAATTTGTAACTGCGGGGCCACCGATGCAAAAAGCAAGGGCAATACATTAGTGCATAGCATTATTATTATACTCATCTAAGACAGTGTGATAGAATCAGCAGCATCAATAGCGTATAGCGACACCGACAATACAATACAGAGAGAGAGAGAGAGAGAGAGAGAGAGAGAGAGAGAGAGAGAGAGAGAGAGAGAGAGAGAGAGAGAGAGAACAATGAACAATGAACTTTTATTTTACAACGGTAAAAGCATTTGGTTACAACCAATTTTTTAACTTGCCGTTGCTACAGCTATACTACAGACTATCGATACACATAATCACAAACACTACAATGGTCTAATACATAACTCATTTCGAGCAATATACACACACCCCCGCACGCACGCACGCACGATTCACATACACACATACAAACGCACGCACTCACATTCACACACACACACACACACTCGGAGAGAGAGAGAGGGAGAGAGAGAGAGAGAGAGAGAGAGAGAGAGAGAGAGAGAGAGAGAGAGAGAGAGAGAGAGAGAGAGAGAGAGAGAGAGAGAGAGAGAGAGAGAGAGAGATTCAAACTGCGTAACAAAAGTAGTCAAGTAAAATTTTAATAATATAATAATTGACAAATTAAGCTGTAGTCACTTCGCACACGTCTATTCCGTTTAACTCATTCACCCAGAAGCACGTATTTCCCAAATTTTGGATGGCGTCATCTAACGACTATGCTCCTGTTGCATGAGATGGGTCGACCATGATAATTCAAGGGCAGTGCCAGGTTAGCTTGGCGCCGACAGGCACTACCCTTGAATTATCATGGTCGAGCCATCTCCTGCTGTAGTTCGTCAGGGCTGAATGGGTTATAACAAGGTCGGTTATAACAAAAGTCAAACTCGGATTTAACAACACATTTTTTAAAGGTCTCGACAGCACTCTTTCTACGTAAATAACTTCGCTTATAACAAACTTCGGATTTAAGAACAAGAAAAACTGGTGATTTGTTATATCCGGAGTGGTGTATATTTTTTCATGTTAATTGGTTTTTGAATATTGAAAACTGCATGTGCTGAAACGTGATACGGAACATGTTTGTTTGTTTGTTTGTTCGTTCGTTTGTTCTCTCCTGTGTCCACTTGTCGGTACGTAGGAGTGAACATTACTGTGGAGACAGTGCCTACGCTTTTTTGTTGTTGTTTATCCCATTTCCATTTTGTTACTTGCTTTATTTAGGATCATCTTTTTATTGTTCACATTCAGCACATAATCACCGGTGCTCCCCGCGGCTACACACTGCTCCCTTTTGTCTTGCTGTGACATTTTTGGGCTGCGCACCGAGAGATACAGGACAGTTTTTGGCAGCTGGGACTATCCTAATAGTTTGAAAAGCCACCGCCCAGCCTTTATTGTGGTCTGAGAAATTTGTACACAAATCTGTAAAAATTGAATCAGCAAGAAGCATGATCCTCACGAGCCCCAGCACATGCGGGGGCTCATGAGGGTCTATGATTCTTGCCAATACGTGCTTTTCCACAGACGACTACTGTCAGCTTGTGTGTGCTCGAATGAGTGAGGATCAGTGGAGAATTCTTGTAGGATTGATACTTCCCATAGTACACACTTACACGGATTTAGGGGCTTGGATTTGGCTATAAATACGCTCCCACCGGTCAGCCTCCTCAGTTTGCAAGAAGACCAGACCGCCATTCGCCACTGCATGCCTGCAGGTGCTCGTGAAGATCTGTTCTTCTTGCTGACGAAGGGTGGCATCATCGTCTAGGGATAGATGTTTCACTGAGAGGGGGACGGATAAGGTTTTTGGCTGCTGATCCGCGTTTAGGACAAGGACAAGCCTCTTGTGTCTGAAAAAAATAAACACAGATCCTCATGAGCCCCCGCATGCATGTGCGTTTCTTGAAGTCAGTGCGCAGAGTAATTCGGGTCTATTTGGTTTGTTTTGGGTTTTTTGTTTGTTTGGTTTTTTTGTCTAGAGCCGAGGAGGCGGATGGGTCTTTTAGCTGCGATCGTTTAGGACCAGGACAGGAGATACTTTCCCAGCAAAGCCAATACGATTCTGTCTGTATTGGCTGCAGACGACTGAGTGTGTGTGTGTGTGTGTGTGTGTGTGTGTGTGTGTGTGTGTGTGTGTGTGTGTGTGTGTGTGTGTGTGTGTGTGTGTGTGTGTGTGTGCCCGCGCGCGCGCACGCGTGAGTACGTGCATGTGAATTCGTGTTTGTATGTGTAGGTCCATAACTAGAAGGCCGTACAATGTCAATACATTTTAGTGCGCCTTCTGTAGGCTGTGCTTGAAAAAAAAAGGTTAGTTATTCTATATAGGCGGATGGACGGGCGGTCTGACGGACGTGTGGATGGATCGATGCATGGATGGATAGTTCAGATGTTTTTTTTATATAGATGGATCAGGGGTCGTGCATTTTTAGGAGGCCCTACGCACTTTTGTGAGGGGTCTGCGTACACGTACGCATCTTTGAGACAAACCCATACATTTTCGAGATTGGTTGTTAAATAAATAGTGGGTCACAGGTAATGCACGCTCTCTGGGATTGTTGTTGAAGTGATCAATGTTAGTGACAATAAAACATTTTCAAGCCGATCTTTCTTTAAAATGCGTCCAGCAATGTTTCTTTGATTAAGTTCATGCATTTGTTTTGTGTCATACGCATTTTACCGATCCCGTGCGTACTCGAACGCAAAATTCAAAACGCCAACGCGACCAGTGGATGGATGCAGTATCTTGACCGATAATATAATAATAATAATAATAATAATAATAATAATAATAATAATAATAATAATAATAATAATAATAATAATAAAGAGGATGTATAAGGCGCCTATACATCAGACAATGTGAACCATAACATGCTTTACAATGAGGCGACAAACATAAACGTATGCACTTTACAGCATAGGACAAAATGAATGAAACATTGACAATCATCGTATCTCAGGACTAAAATTGAAAAAGATAGGTTTTTAGGACACGTTTGAAGCTGGTCCTGGATTCATTGTTTCTCCTGGTCATTCCAGAGTGCTGCACCATGGTATGAAAATGATCTCTGCCCAAATCCATTTGTCCTTACTGTTGGAATCCGTGGCATCTTGTAGTCAGACCTCACGCACTTTTATTCCGTACAAACCGGCCTTTGCGAGTCGGTATCGGCCCGCAAAAGCGTTAAGTGTATTTTTGCATATCTTTTCGTGCCTGGTATCCGGTTACAAGGATAAATCCACAAATACACCGGGGCAAGTGGCACGAACGTGTTTTTAAGCGCTTTGTCTTTTCTGCTCTCGCTTTCTCTCCTGTTTTAGATCTTTGTTCTTTAAACTCTTTCTTCCCCACCCCTTCCCCCCCCCCCCCCCCCCCCCCCGGTCGCCACACAAACACACACTTTGCTTTGCTAATCACACCTTTAAAGGCATACCTCCATGCTCCAAAGAGGGGGGTGTGGGGGGGGGGGAGGTATCTTGCCTTGTAACACATTAAAAAGTTCGAACTTGAGCTGAACAAAGACGCGCGTTACTCTGGTTGTCTCCCTTGATTCGCTACCCCTGCAGCGGTAGCAAATCGAAGCAGACAACCAGTGTGGACAAACCTTTCAACGTCAGGCTTGCTAAGTTAGGGGAAAGTTGGAACTGATGGAGGAACGTCATTTTTGAGGCCACCCAGGTTAATCTCCCTGGATTCGCTCGAGCACATCGAGGGAGGTAACCAGTGTGTTTTGTGGGATGGGGGGGGGGGGGGGGAGGCCTGGTGAAGGGCGTTTGGGGGAGGGGGGGGGAGGGGGCGCGGGCGTGAGGATCGTTTGTTTTAGGCAGCCATCGCATTTTTTCTTAGCTTTGAAGTCGCGCGGGCCATGTAAACGGGCATGTAATGACATGACGAGAGGCGGCCTCCCTCCCAGATTTGACCGGGGGAGGGGGGGGGGGCGGGGGGGGGGGGGGGGCTGCAGTTACAAAAACCATGCCCGGATCGTTCAGATGCAGGCTTAAACTCCGATGATCTAACTCTTGGTGAGGATGAAAACAGGGCAACAGGGCCAGTCAGTGTAGGAGAAGAAACTGGATGCTTTGCTTCTGTCATGATCCCATTAAAAATGCGCCTGAATGAAAGACCTCCTGGAATTGAAGGAGATGTTAAGAAATGTGTGTTATGACGATTAACAGAGAACCAGAGTCCATCCACAAGAGGCGCAGAGGCCGCGATCCGCGGGACGCGGGGGCTCATAAGGATCTACGTCTCTTGCATTGATCAGTTCATAATGTCTTTCTTCTCAGGCAGGGGAGATCATCACTTTTTTTAGCCCTAAAGGCACTGCCGATTTGAGGATAGAAGATGAAGAACCGTTTACAGATTGCGTAAATGTTTGCGGTCTTCGGAACACACACTCGAAGTATAGCCAACATTAGGTATATTCTCAGTAAGGCTTGAAGGCTTCGAGGAAATATGAGGGTCTATTTCTCTGAGAATGACAACATTCGCTCCTTTAGTGGACGGGAGCGATGCTAACTGAGGACACAGTTACGCTGACTATCAAAGGTTGGATCTCCTGTCTGGACTTAATAATAATAATGTACATTTATATAGCGCTTAACCTCTAAGCGCTTTACAAGATCAAAAATCACAGAACAAAAAGTACTAGAAACAAAACGCTACAATAAATGTTACAAAAACTGAAGTGACATATCAAAAGCTCACACTCACACATACACACACACCGTTACAAGAACAGTTACTGCCAAAGATTGCTAACACACTGAAAATCAGTGCATCTAACTATATGCATAAGAAAACAGATAGGTCTTGAGCAGTGATTTAAAAGCACCGGACAGAGTTGGGGCATGTCTGACATGGGCTGGAAGATCGTTCCAGGTGACTAGACCGAAATAAGAAAAGGCACGCTGACCCTGGCTAGACTTGTCCATAGGAAACGGCCCAATCGCTGTAGATAGGTATCTAAAGCCAAGCACTGCATGTGTGTGTGGTCTGGTTTTGACAGTAGCTAGGCTGACTATCCAGGGGAAAGATCAGTGACCTGGGCTCGCTGCAGAGATATTTAAAGATTGCATACGTAATTGATTGTTTCTCATTCCAGTGAGCATTTGCAAAATATGGCACAAGTGCAAGCTGAATGTCATTTGTGAATTGTTGTTTTTCATAACACATTAACAGTTACACGCGAATAATTATTGCGCACGCACATTGAATGCTCTTCGTCAAATCGTTTCTATTGCGCGCACGCTATCATTGTAAATAATTAACTTGACTCGAGTTGTTCGACAAGTCAACTTCTGCGAGCCATTACTCATCTGCTTCAGGCACAGATCCTCATGAGCCCCCGCATATGCGGGGGCTCATGAGGATCTATGTCTCTTGCTGACTCAGTGTTGCTGACTGTGTTCTTCCAGCGGGGGAGTTTAATCAGACGTACTGGCAATTGTTCACAATAGCTCCTAGGCAATTTCTTACTGCTTCCCCTCTGAGCAGATAACATCTTTTGAGGCGAGCAGGGAGGGGCTTACGTAGGTCTGACCCCTGACGGGCGTCTGGCCAAGTTTTGATTCTGTTTAGAGTTTAGCCAATTGATCCCCTTGCTTGGTTGTGCAACCTGAACCTTTTGGCTTCAAGCCTATTGCGCAAAATTTCAGTCTTTTTTCCCTTCTCATGTATATATTGGGGGGTGGGGTGGGGGGGGGGATGAGGATTGAGATGTGCATCTTTATGGCGTAGTCTGTGTTTTATTTGCTTTGACTGTCTGGCAGACAGAGAAACTGGTTCATGGACACCATTGAAAGTTGACTCGAACTCCTTCAAGACGTTCCGCATCAACAGCTGCGAAAGTGTCGTATAGCGGTTCATGGCCATCATTGCAAGAAAACGTTAACTCATTCAAGGCGCCCCACATCAATAGCTGCGAAAGTGTCATATAGCGTTGCCGCAGGCGAACGCCATCCATTTGTTTGTGGCATTAGTGTACTTCGCTGAATTAATATTCCTTTATGTATTGAGGAAGTCTTTGATAAGTAAGGAAACTAACAGCGCTCTTTACTCTCGTTAAGTCAGTATAAAGCCAATCTTTATTTTCAGGTCTATTTATACCTTAAATTTGATATCTAAGCATGGCTTGATTATGACAAAGTTCTTCTTCTTCGAAAATTGGTCAAGAGTTTCACTTTCAGCCTTTTCATTACAATTACCCAACCGTGGTGCATCTGTTTGAAAGAGGCATAGATTCTCATGAGCCTCTGCAGTCGCTGGGGCTCATGCCTCTTGCAGATGGTTGAAACGGCCCTTAATCTATGTCTCTTGCCTACATATATCGCCCCTATTTATTACGTCCTCCGCCTAGACTGCTTGCGCCATTTTTTCCCCTTGTTGCACGTGTCATCGCTAATTGGGGCATTTGAAGGCGATCATCTCCAGTCAGTTCTGGCAGTCATTTAGCACTATTTATATTGCCCACAAAGCGCTTGAGGTGAAGTGGTTAGCCGAGTCTTACTATGCTTGAAGCCCCAGATCTTTTCCGCTAACTTAGGAACCCAGGCAGTTATTTTGAATGTTGAACCTTCTGTCTTTCAGTTAAAGAGTCATGCGGTTTCATACTCCACATCAGTACCTCTTTGAGCATTCTTCAGAGTTTGGAGTTAATACCAGAGAGCATGTACTACTTATGGCGTTTCAAAGGAAATTCCAGCCTAGCAACAGATGCTTATCTTTTCTTGTAGTAAACAAGCATGCCGCCGTGCAGACTGCAAGAGCTTATGAGAATCTATGCCTGTTGGCGCCGGAAAGATTCTAGTGGAAACTCGGGCAATTAAACGGCTTCCGCACTATTGAGCAAATTAGACGAAGACTGAACCCAGAAAGACACTGATCCTCAGTCTTCGGTTCAAACAGATCTATGTAAGCCAGTCTGTGTCGGCAAGATGCTTAGCTTCTCATGAGTCCCTGCGAGTCATGAGAATCTATGCTTCTTGCAGATGGTAAGCGGTCATGAGTGGCTGCGCACACGGACTGACGAAAGTTGTTCTGGCTTCAGGACATGCGCTTCCGTGTGTGCATAAAGCAAAGGATCAGTAGGAGAAATTGAATCTTCCAGACGCTAATAGAGCACTTTTGACGTAACTACTGAACGCTAAAAATGTCAGCGCCGTCTGTGTGTAGAAGCGCAGAGCATATTATTTCAGACAGGAATAGATCGGTGGGTTTTTTAAAACTCATTCTACCCCAGACACACCTCAGGAAGATAAGGATCAACCATGATAGTTCAAGGGTGATCCCAGAATAGCTTGGCGCCTATGGGCGCCAAGCTATTCTGGCATCACCCGTGAACTATCATGGTCGATCTATGTCGTGCACTGCAATGCAGTCTTCAGAGGACAACGGCAAAATTTAAAGATTTCGGTGTTGGGGTAGAATGAGTTAACGTAACTCACGTTCTCTCTGGGAAGGAGGACTGAGCCGGAAGCCGATGCAAACACTAGTATCGCCCATTTGCTAGAGGAGTAGAGTGTCGAACTTGTCACAGTGCAGGTCTTTGGTTTTGCACTTTACCGCTGAAATCTGTAGGCTTACCGCCGAGTCACAGTCACGCACGCAAATGACTTCAAATCGCGATCGATTACATCATTATCATTTCTTTGTGGTTTGTTTCAGTTTCATGATTGCTTTACTGTGACATTCTGAATCAGAATCAGACGTTTTGTTTAATGTATGTTAACATCTGGGTGAAAACACTTTCTTTGCATTGTTTGCTTGTTTATGTTGTGCGTTGTCCATTTAAGTGAACTGATGATGGATTGGTGAAATTAACACTTAAAGGAGCTCGTGTATTTAGGCCCCAAAACACTTTGCTAAACAGTTTGTTGCTGCGCGGCCATGCTGCAGAATGGAAGTCAAGAGGGCTACACTGTGTCAACACAGACATAAAGTACGGTCTAAAGGTTTCCTAAGCAGTCAGCCCTTGATCCCGAATAAGCTCTCGTAAAACAAAACCTTTTCATAACCGCCGTAAGGACCCTCACAGAATGAATCACACCGACCCAACCCTTTCACTGTTTCTGTGTTGGAGGAGCACATGAATTGATCGTTCTTTGCAAGATGCCTAGTCTCCATTGAGCCCCTGCATCTACAGGGTCTCATAAGAATCTGCCTCTTGCAGTTACAATTGGTCTTGTTGAGAATTTACGGTGTGAATACACAAGATTACCTAGCTTCATGGCACGTCTACGAACTGCCTGTATTTTGAGCTAGACGACTGACAAACGCAAGTGCATGAGCAGTGACTTGCAAAAGAAAAAGTTAAAAGACGAGTGATGAGTGGGTGTGTGAAAAGACCTTTCAAGTGCATTTCTTATCTTTTAGCTTTACCACTTCAAAGATCGTTGAAAAGTATTGTCTAGTCAGTCATGTGAGAGACGCACCACTTAGAAAACGAACAGTTCATTGTCCCAGATAACTTAGGCGTTTCAATTTGTCTTTCGTTGTGAAGACTAATGTCTCGCCATCAGGGTGCATAGATTCTCAAGAGCATCTCCTACTTCTAACAAATCGTAATTCATGCCTCTTACAAAGAAGGCAATCCACGCCTCTTACACATAAGGGAATAGACACCTCTTGGAAATAAATTGGGTTCATTCCTCTTGCTAATGAAGGGAATCCATGCTTTTTGCCACAAAAAAAGAAGTAATCCTCCTCATACAAATAAGGGAATCTGCTTTTTACAACTAATAGAATTCATTCCTGTTACAAATAAGGGAATCTGTGCCTTTTGTATATAAAGGGAATATATGCCCAGCCTTTTGTAAATATTATGTAAAGGGAATCTCTGCCTCTTTCAAATAAATGGGACATATGCCTCTCGTAAATGAAATGGAATCCAGGCCTCTTGTAGATGAGAGGGCCTGCACAGAAAAGTACTGAAGTAGGTTTCGGGTCGCACTGCATGGATACATTTATAGCTTAAATACTCTAGGCATGAGCAGTGAGTACATAATATAATGTATATTTATTACACCATATATCAAAAAGTCAAAAGCGGGGACTGTGAAAGATTGCAATCTACTTCTCACGCCATCGCTGTAGATTAAGCTTCATCATGATGATTGAT
This sequence comes from Semisulcospira habei, assembly GCA_036245525.1. Taxonomy (NCBI): domain Eukaryota; kingdom Metazoa; phylum Mollusca; class Gastropoda; family Semisulcospiridae; genus Semisulcospira; species Semisulcospira habei. The sequence goes on along the minus strand of BTPG01000005.1, from coordinate 143,759,580 downwards.
TTAGTGCAAGAGGTCACACAAAAATAACTTCCTGATAAACGTACAGCCTTCAACACTAACTCATCGGATATGCATGATTAAAAGATATAGGCGTGCATGATCGGTCTTGTCAAACACACTATCGTAGTGACTAACTCTTTGGCTGTCCGTAGAGCTTTTTTTTTTGGAGGTGATTCCTGCAGGAATCACCTCAACAGAAAGCGCTACCGACAATAGGAATCACCTCGACAAGAAGCGCTACCGACAGCCAAAGAGTTAACACACCATTATGATTTTTTTTTTTACAAGACGAATGACGCATTGTGTGAGAATTTGACTACAAAACAATTTTATTAGCTAAATTCTCAGGTTTAAACTCTTCTGACCTAGAAATTACCTGCATTGGTTATCGTTTTTGTCAGACGAAGATAGTTTTCTGATAAATGTATATCGTTTAACTTTTAAGCTTTTCATCCCAGATACGCTACAACTAATTTATATGGATTGACCATGATAGTTCAAGGGTGATGCTGGAATAGCTTGGCGCCTTCAAGCTATTCTGGTATCACCCTTGAACTGCATTGGCTGACCACTCTCATAAACTGTAAAGTGGTCTTCAGAAAACAGCTTCCATTTTAACAAGAAATAATTCGACCTTCATTGCGCATGCATGATCCACTGATCCAATGCCTAATCAGATTGTATATTGGTACGAAACACCATCCTGGCCGTGTTTAATCGGTCAAATGCAGACGTCCTATCATATCGCAATTGTATTGTTCATTTTTTTTTTTTTTTTTTTTTTGTCATGTGCTTGGTTATTTGCGTTTGAAACCCTGTTGTATAGCGTAACGTATATATTAATCAGAGCACTTCGTGACATTACAACGAACGGTATTTATTCAGGCATCAGTCTGGACTGATGACAATATGATTGTCTGATCCTGTCGACCTTTTTGGGGAATGTAGAAATTATACATGTAGTATCCATTTGTATAATGCCAAACACAGGAAACAGTGCAAAAACTAGACGCCCACGCACATATTGCGCCGCGGCACAACTTATAAAACGTGAAATTTTCAAAACTGGAAGCGGAAGTCGTTAGACCGGAAATGCGCACTCAGACGTCTAAAGAGAAGCACCAATGTCCAGACTTGGACCTGGAGTTGTCCCTCTGGAAAGCAGTTCTTCCTAACTTCTCTCATAGATCAGACTCGACTTGTGATGACTGTCGCCGTCGAAAAATTCCCCATTCAACTGCAAGAGGCACAGATTCTCATAAGCCCCTGCAATCGCAGGGGCTTACGAGAATCTATGCCACTTGCTGGCAGGAGTCGGTTGCAAATGTCTGCTCGTCTGGGATTTTAAACTTTGCGGCAGTGACCTGTGTGGCTCAAAATCGCAGAGTAAAACACCTGTATTTTTGTTCACTTCTTACACGTCTGCTGCGCACACCCAGAGTTACGTCTATCGCTCACGTAGGTCGGTTTCATTTGCTTGCATCTTTCTCCCTCATGTGGGGTAGTTCGCCATGGTTTAGGAAAATGTTCAAGTGTGTTTGGTTTTTCGAAGGGTGATTTCACAAAGTGTCTATTGGTGAAGACAAGGGACACACAAGTTACCGCCGCTTGCATTTCATCATTCTGAAGCACTCGGGCCATTTCCATCTCCCGCCGACACAAGAGGAACTTATCATCTGAAGAGCGCTGACGGGGTTCTTTGTTTCTTGGGCTTCTTTTCAGGGTGAACTTAAAAACAGACGAAATTGAAGCACAACCGACATAATTATATTCAAGCGTACACATTCGAGACGTGACGCGTCCGAATACGGATGGACCGTGATAGTTCAAGGGTGGTGCCAGAATAGCTTGGCGCCTGTAGTCGCCAAGCTATTCTGGCATCATCCTTGAACTGTATTAGTCGATATGTCTCACAGAGCGCAGGTCCGAATGCAGTTATGCTCAGTGTGTATCGAATAAGCTGGGTTGACTCTGTCTTTACGAGTGTGAGATGGCAGTCATTTCACTCATCGAACCTATTGATGACTTTCGCTTCTTATTTAACGGTTATTTCTTTGCTTCGGCAGTAATATTATGACAACATCAGCGAACAGACCAGAGTGAGAACAGCAGCCCTCGACTGTTTGTGGGAGATCTTCTGTGTTGACAAAGTGGAACGCGTATAAGCCTGTGCGCGCTCAGGGTGGCACCATCTTAATAAGTCAGCTAAGCTAATTCCTAATGTCTTAGTCTTTTTCAAAATCCAGTAATGAAGTAAGAAGATTACAAGTTGCCTGTCAACAGCATTCACTTCGGTCATGTCTCTCATGACTAAGTCAAGAAACTCCCCAAAGGTTATTACTTTTTAATCCCAGTGTTCATGCTTATCTGTTTGGGGGAGAGAGGAAAAAACTTTTGCCTGTAGGATTTGCTTTTCAATCTTTTGCTATAGGTGGCTGTATATCTTGGAAAGGGCTTCTACTGTTGTAAGAATTGCTGTTTAACCTTTGATTAACCTTAGGTAGGGGTTAAACTTCCAATTTACTCTACACCTCTCCCCTGCCATGAACGCAGCTTACTGAAATTGTGCCCTCTTTGTTGGGCAACGCAGGATGTACATGAATTGAGCAAGAGGCGTAGATCCTCATGAGCCCCCGCGGTTGCGGGGGCTCATGAAGATCTATGCCTCTTACGGATTGCTGTCTTGATGTTTCCTTGAGGTCACGGGTACATGTTCGTGTTTTTTTCTACCCGGAATACCACCCGGAATTGTTGGGTTACCAACCGGGGTGGTCGTTCGCCGGCCGAGCCCCTTTTTGATTTTGTTTAAGTTTTGATCTTTCTTTATCGCGGCCAGAGTATATTCCACATTGCCACTCCGTACCTTGAGAACTACAGGAGACGTTGCGGTAGATGGATCGACCGTAAGTAGACAGCTAAAGGGTGGTAGAGTCTAAGAGTGTGATCAGCTCCGAACTTCACCCAGACAGTAAATCCACCTCTTTTTAGCGGTTTCGACCAAGATTACTACCAAGATTACTACTAGTGTTATTGTTGGTCGAGCACTAAATTTGAACTATAATGATTGAGATTGCTTGAGGTTTGATCCCTTCCCCTGACGAGAAGAAGCGAACACGATCCAACTGCAAGACTCATAGATCCTCATGAGCCCCCGTTGTCGCGGGAGCTCATGAGGATCTATGCCTTCAGCAGGCCTATCCATATTCCTTGGACGGTCAGGGCTCTTTGGCACTGAATTAACGAAGGTCACAGGAACGCAGTCTGCGCCAGCTGACAATGAAGACGTTAACTCATTCTACCCCAACACCGAAATCCTTAAATTTTGCCGTTGTCCTCTGAAGACTGCATTGCAGTGCAGGACACAGATCGACCATGATAGTTCAAGGGTGATGCCAGAATAGCTTGGCGCCCAGGGCGCCAAGCTATTCTGGCATCACCCTTGAACTATCATGGTCGATCCTTATCTGCCTGTGGTGTGTCTGCGGTAGAATGAGTTTAAAGCTGTCTATAGGCCATTGTAATATGGTCGATCCACCTCTCTTAGTTGGCGCTGAAAGTGGTAAAGATCTAAGGTCCCCGGTCCCCCGCGTTGGGCTCATTTGTAAGGTCTCCAGTTTGCCTTCTCCACGGCGGGCTTTAACTGCGATGAAATTTGTCAGTATAGTGGTTGTTCAGTGTTGTCTTTCCTCAGTTAAGACTTTTTCTCTACAACAACAATGAAGACATTTTTCTACCTTTATTTAGTTGACATTCCACATGAGACAGGAACGTGTAACAGAGGTGTGTTGATGCACCATGTGCGGAATGATGGAACTCCCCAGCTTTGCAAAAGAGTAAAAAACTGAACAGAAAAAAATCTTTAATGTAGGCATTTTAAGAGATTGAATCCCTTTAGTGCCAGCGGACGCATACCGTGTTTCTGCAATCTTCGTTAATTCAACACAAATAAGTCTGTTTTGTGAAAAGTGAGATTTTCACTTTTACAAATGAAAATCTCGCTTTGGCCCTCCTGGGGCAGATTTTAAGGAGATAGGAATGGAATTCAACCAACAACAACACCCAGAATGTTTTTTTTTTTTTTTTTTTTTTTTTTTAAATATGTATGGACCAATCAGTTATAACCTAAAATTGAAGTCCGAACGCACAGCCTAACCGGCATTGGACATGTTGGACTCCTTGCATTTCGATCTTCCCGAGGTGGCGCGGTTTAGGGAAGATAAGCCCTTGTCTGAACTTAGATTTGTATTAACCCTTCGGCAGCCAAAGGGTTAAACCCCACGCCTTCCAAGTCCGCCGGGTGCGTGCAACGAAACACCTGTGAGAGTGATTGGCGCACGGCCCTCGGTAACCTGTCTTTATTGTTATTCAGTGATAGCGGAGCCTAGTGAGAGAGCTAGGTCTCGCCGAGCTGCTGTTATCTCTTAACCGACTCCAAAATCGGAGGCTGTCTTTCGTCAGTCGTACGGCCGGAAAACGCAATGATAGGTCGTTCAGTGCAAGAGACATAGATTTTCATGAGCCCCTGCGTAAGCAGGGGCTCATGAGACTCTATGTCTCTTGCTGTCAGAGACTCGGCTCCATTTCCATCCTCATACGGACGTAGCTATTGGGTTGGTGCCTTCGTCTGTGGGTTACAAATCTCTCGATAACAGTTCGATGCTTAGTTCCGCGTTTTGAGGAACGGTTGGAGGGCTGTCTCCGTCAGCAAAGAGGCATAGTCTCAGAACACCTATGCGTTGTCCGGGTATAAATCTATGTCTGTTTCTCAAACTAGGGCTGTAGAGTCCGAAATAGCTCAGGCGGTTAAGCGTCGGAGCAGGAGAGCGAAGGGAATCGCCGGGTCGTGGGTTCGAATCCCGTCCCGGCCCCGGTAGCTGGACGCACAATCTAGGGGGGAAAAAACGGATTTGTTCAATAGCATGTCCGTTGAAAGGTCCTGGTAAATCAAAGTGACACAGTTGGAGTGCGCCTGAGTTGATCAGTGTTCAGGTCGTACTCCATAGGCAATAGATTTCCCTGTCCCCCATAACCCGCCCGTCAGGGCCGTCCATGATCACCTCGGTGCTGTGGACGTTAAACCCGAACTAACCCCAAACTAGGACTCTCCTTCAGTCACTTGAATAACCTGTTTATCCCCTAAATTCCCGATTTTAGGAGTTGTGTTCAGGAGACTGCCGACCAGTTCAGACTCGACCACGATAGTTTATTCGAAGGTGGTTCCAGAGTTCTGGCACTACCCTTGAACTATCAGTGTCATGGTCGACCCAGATCTTGGTGTTATGTGTCAAGGGCTGGATGGGTTAACCATGAAACTGTCTTGAGTGCTTTTTGTCGAGGTGATTCCTGCATCCTGCAGTCACTTCGACGAAAAACACACCCAATATCCAAAGGGTTGCCCGTTGCTCAACGACTACAGGCAGGTAAACCCACGGATCTGGGCTTGGCTCACGTCCTGTTTTTTACCTGAATTTTGGGCCGCGATCTTTGGCCCAACAGGCACTCGACAGCAATTTTGTACCAGCACCTGTCCACGTATATTTAGCAGAAATTTTGTGTGAAAAAGACTCAGAGTCTCTCTTAAACGAGATAAAAAACAAAAACAAAAACACACGCAGTTATCGTTTAACCCTTTGGATGTCAGCAGCGGTTTTAGTCACAATGATTCCTGTAGGGATCATCGCGACTAAAACCGCTACCGACATCCAAACGATTAAATTAACGAAACCTGGTCTTTTTCCGCCCGGGGGATCGTGGGGGAGGAGGGGGGGAGGGGGGGGTGGGGGTGGAGTCAGGTAAACCCCACACTGACTTCTGACCAAATTGGTCCCTTCAGAAGTAACGGCTTTAATTTGTGTGGAGTTCTTGGATACGCTTGCTTGTCAGATGCCTGTATATGTACTCCAGTGTTCTAAAACACGGAGGTTCCGACGAGAATAACCGCTGAGTAGTTTGACAAACTCTCCTAACACTGCTTTCGCCATTACCTGTACCGTGAGTGTATGTTTGTCAGTTGGTACCAGTCCCTCTGCCAGCAACACCTGCCTGCAGGAGGCATGGGTCTAGATGATTCCCAGCAACACGTCTTGTGTGCAAGAGGCATAGATTCTCATGAACCCCTGCATTCGCAGGGGCTCATGAGAATCTATGCCTCTTGCCGTTAGGACCTGCCGGTTCCTTTGCTGACGTTGATTGCGATCCCGCTTGGCCGATACGTTTATACGGATTATGTGGGAGTTTATGTATGTACCAGGATTCACCATAGGTGTAAGTGGTCAGTTACTTCTTCTGTCTGCATTACACAGGTTCAAAGTATGGAGCATGGAAGTACCATAGGTCCTCGTGACCACATATAGTACATTTCTCATGATCTATGCCTGTTGAAGAAGCCGAAAGACACGTTAGATGCTGGGCATGCTTTGGGATTTTTGCAAAGAGGGAAGGGTAGAAGATAAGCGATAAAACAAGAAGAAAAAAAAAATAAGAAAAAAAGAAAGAAAGAAAGAAAGAACTTTCGTGTTTTGAAGTGTGTGTGTGTGTGTGTGTGTGTGTGTGTGTGTGTGTGTGTGTGTGTGTGTATTAAACTGCGGCGCGTGAGTGTGCTGCACGTACGCGCGTACTGCTGTGCCGATAACAGGATCCGTGTTCGAAGCCTCATTTTATAACATGTTGCTCGATGTCAGCGCGTTCGATTGAAACGGGGACAATATTATATTTCTACCCATGTCCATTTTACACACGACACATCATTCGAGAGGCGGGATGAAGTGGGGTCGTGCTGAGTGGGGGAGGGGGGGGGGGGGGTTAGACCGAGGGATTTGGGGGGGGGGGGGCGGAGTATGTAAAACGGCAGTGTATTTTTTTTCCGGGACGGTGGGTTGGTGGTGGGTCAGTGGGGGTGGAGTGTGCATGTGCACTCACGTTCATTTGAATTTCATGTTAAAGTTGTTTTCAGCTGTTTATTGACTACAATCAAGATCAACATCACAGCCGCAGGACGTAACGCACATACTGTGCTCGTGAATTTATTCCGTGCTATGACGCGCTGGAACACATACCTGTTCACTTTTGCACGCCATTATTGCCAAATAAACAGGATCTATAATGGGGCTCGGCCATAAAAGAGACCGCCTCTGAAATCACTTTTTAATCTGGAATGGTATTGAATGCTATCAGAGACATGAAAAGAATTCGTTCAGTGTGCACTGTCTGCTTTCGAAAACCTTTTCAGGACATTGACATAGGTTTGGGGTGTCGGGTACAAGTACCCCGAAGAACGGCGATTTAATGTTTTATGGGTTTGGCACTGCAGAGAAGATAGACTCGCCATGTGCAAGAGGCATAGATCCTCATGAGCCCCCGCATTGCAAGTATGCCTCTTGCAAGCGGTTATCGTTCGCTGTTGTAGGCAGTGGTACGCGATTATATTGCTGCATTGACTGTGACCGGTTGTCAAGGTTGACTGAAGCCGGCCCTGGGGACGTTAACCCTTTTAAACCCACGGGTCCATTTCCCAAATTTGGAAGTGTTAGTATCGACTATGTACCAGCTGCAGGAGGTGGATTGAGTGTGTGTGTGTGTGTGGGGGGGGGGGGGGGGGTAGCTCCGCGTGTAAACGTGTAAACTTTTGCATACCCCCTCAGTCCTATTCTCGCTTATGAAACACTGTTATACCCTGATGGCCTTATGGCCTTCAAGTTTTTCCCACCGAGCAACGAAAGCTGCATGCACGAATAACAGATTTGATTATGTGCTTTGTCATCAGGCTTAAGGAATTTTGCCACTTGCATATGGAAGGACTTTTTCGTCGTTCTTTTGTCAGATTGTCAACAGATGGCGCCGTTAGCTGTTAGTGCGCTGATAGCGGTAAACTGTGTGCCAACAAGACTCATAATCATGCAGTGATGTAGGTTCCTTCTTATGTCGATCGTGTTGCTTGAAAGTGATTA
>BTPG01000005.1:143644134-143746634 GCA_036245525.1 Semisulcospira habei | reverse complement strand
TTTGGGGTAGAATCAGCTGCGCTGATAGAGACTGACGTGTCAGAATTTAAAGTCTCGGCCGTGTCATTATCAGTGTAATTACCGTGAGGTAGACCGACCTTGCCGACAGCTCCAGAAAATTATTAAGATCTGTCTAGATCACCAGCTGATTACTTGACGACTCAGTTACTATTATGTTCAAGACTGAGAACTTTAGTCCGGCTGCAAGCATTATTCTGAGGTCACTCACACCTGGCACAAGTCTGCTGTCTAGAATAGATAACGGACCCATAAGAACCATTGCAACTTTGAACTGAATGCGTGTATGAAATATAGTGGACCTGCTGTGGTAGGTGGATCAGCCATGGAAGTTTAAGGGAAGTGCCAGATCAGCTTGGCGCCTGAAAGGCGCCAAGCTGATCTGGCACTCCCCATGAACTGCCATGGCAGATTTATCTCCCGCGCTAGTTTCTGCGGGTTCGGTGTGTAAGGGAATGCACCTGAGATTTCATTGTCCACCTTCCACTTGTGGCGCTCGAACACAGTGACAACCGGCGCCGGTGGAAAAGGTGCAAATGGGGGCGTGCGTGTGTGCTTGTCGAGCCAGATTTACTGTCCTTTCTCGGTCGTGTATTAGCACTTGAAAACCAATCACGTACGTCCCTCGCGACAATATGTACGTAATTCATGTTTACACTGGAACTAGCAGAATATTCAGTGAACACTGGCTAAAGAAGGCTATTAAAGGGTAATAAGGTGGTGGGTGTTTTTTTCCCATCATATTGAACTAGCAGACTACAAGTAAAGAGTCCCTTCCGCCCCCCCCCCCCTTTCCCCCTCCCTCCCCCCCCCCTTTCCCACAACAACAATTTCGATCCTCCCCCCCCCCCCCCCACACACACACAGTTCGATCTATTGATGCACGGAGACATTTTTTTTTTAATTTTTGAATACAAATGCACATAAACACACTTTTTTCATGTACACAAGAAGTGTTGACCAGCGCATGTTGCACAAACATGCATAAATACACTTTTGTTGTGATGGGGGGAGGTGGGGGGGGGGGGGAGGGAATCATCTGCCGTTTCGGGGGGATTTTTTTTTTCGAGGGGACGGGGGGAGTGTGGAGGTTGATGACTAATGGAGATGAAGTGCACAGTTATTTTGCCGTCTGTTTCATTTCATTGTGGTAGTCAAAAGGGAGCGTGCCCCACCTAGCAACTTGAGATCTGTTACACACGCTGTATTCACGAGTTCCTGAAACAACCTTGTATTAACCAGTTCACTGACGAGAAAAAAAAATCATCACTACACTACTGCAAGAGGTATAGATCCTCATGAGCCCCCGCAATTGCGGGGGCTCATGAGGATCTATGCCTCTTACTCAGACCAGAATGTATCCATGCATCTTGGACGGTGTTGGCTTTTGGTCGTTGAATGAACAAAGATTTCAGAAAAGAAATGTACGTGCAGTCGCAGGGAAGGGGTTAACAGCCGAGTGAACTAGAGCTGTAATATGACACCGTTGGGAGGAACGGAAAATTCGTCTAATCACTTTCGCTCTCAGATCTTCAGATTTAAAAAATCTGATGTACGCATTCAGTTTGTGTGACGGAACACTCCAGGGAACTAACATCAGGTGTTTGTACCTCATTAAAGCCCAGGTGAACTGAACTGGAGCGGGAAATGGATCGACCATGACAGTGGCACGTGGAGAGAGAATGTGGCCCGACACTTTGCCACTTTTTCCCTCTCAGATCTTTCAAAAATTACAGGCACAGTGACTAAAAAACTACGGTCTTTTAAGGGGGAAAAAGCAATAAACAAAAGCAAAACTGAACAAAAAAGAAACAAAATAAAGCTTTGCAGGCTACACTAAACGGTCCAGGAGATAGATCGTCAGTGATAGTTCACGGTTACTTGGTAGTGCTTCGATAGCTTGCCACTTAGAAAGAGAGAGAGAGGTGGGAGGGTGTGTGGGGGGGCGGGGCGGGGTCGGGGTTCAGGTGAAAGCCAGAGTCGAGCAGAGAGGTTGATTAGGCCGTTTCAGTGCTGGGCGAAACGGATGGGGATATTTAAACATCGTCAGCTCTTTGCAAATTAACGACACCTGCCATCAGCAAACAAACACACACACACACACACGCACACGCACACGCACGCACGCGGCACACTGACGTGGGAGCGAGCGCCGCTGACCTTGATGCATTCACCATTTCTTAATTTGTTTCTCAACTTACCTCTTCATAAGTGCTCATTATCGGCCATTACCGCCCAGCATAAAGCTTTCAGGCAAGCGTCCGTCTGCGTACGCTGTCAGTCTCTGTGATATTGCCGGAGCTCACGCGGTAACATTTCAAGGTTAGTGACAGATTAGCGGCTTGGCGCCTTCAAAAGGCGCCAAACTAATCTGGCACTACCCTTGATTACAGACGGCCTCACACCGTGGTTCGAACCCGTACCTGAAGCGCAAAATCACGGGCTATCACACATGTATTTTTCTTACAGGTTTGTTTTCGTGTCATCGTTTTTTCCCGCCGGCTATTTAGGAGGGCAAAGGGGGGGCAGGCCAGGGCGGAAGAAACCACCACATGTTAAAACAAAGTCCTAGCTGGCTTGAAACGCTTGTGATCTTCTACATTTGCGGAACTCAGAGTTAAGAACCGCCTTCTTCTACAATCGAGTGTAATTCGGTCACATATATAGTATAACGAGTAATGGCTTAACCCTTTGGGTGTCGGTAGCGGTTTTAGTCGCCATGATTTCTTCAGGAATCTTCACGACTAAAACCGCTACCGACACTCAAGGGTTAAACAGTTTTTGATGGCGCCTGTGAAGGTTGGGCCGTCAGTACCACTGACTCGCGTGGGAGATGAATGGCCCGAATCAGCCATGACAGTTCAAGGGCAGTGTCGGACGAGCTTGGCGCATTTGCAGGCGGCAAGCCGCTAGTCTGGCACTTCCCTTGGACTTACACGGCCGACCGCGAGCCAGGCATTGCTGTGATGATCACGGTTTCAAAACTTTAAGATCGGCCGATGCTTCAACTGCGGTATCAGTAGATTTGCTAGTTACAGGGTTCTTGAGGAGCTATGCCTCTTCAGTGTCCGGCAGTGGAACGGGTTCGATGATGAACTGTTCTGTATATGATAGCCTCTCGCACTCCCAGCGCCATCTGCGGCAGATATACCAATCGTGATAGCTCAAGTGTGGCCGGGCCGGGTTTCTGTCAGTTTTGCGTCTCAATTTGTCCGGAGACAAGATTATTCAATACTTCGCTTCCGCAACGCACCATTTTAATATTTTAGAGCAGACGGCCAAAGTTTGAAAGCCAATTTGGCGATGGAATCACAGGGATGCACTGCATACTTACACAATGCGGCCCGGGTCTGTGTACTCCGGATAATGTATTGAAAGTGGATGGCTGTTATATTTAGCTGGTCGTGGTTTGGCCGATTTTTACCCTCACGCCCCGCAGAAGCCGACTAAAACCAAATACTGCATTGGAGGAGCAGAGGTAAAAAGTTAATGAGGTCCAGTTTCCCAACGGGAGCAAGAGGCATAGATTCTCATAAGCCCCTGCGGCCGCAGGGGCTCATGAGAATCTATGCCTCTTGTAGACGGATGAGGTCAGTGTATGGATCGCATACACGGGGTCTGTAGATTAGGCTGACATCCAAGCTAACAACCACACATCGCTGGAATGCCGATAATGTAGCAAGTTTTACATTCACCTGAAACATCGTGTTGAAAGGCATTAGTTTTTTTGTCGCCGAGGTTTAAATGGGGGAGGTGGTTGGGGGAGGGGGGAGGAGTGGGGAGGACACGGTGGGGGGTGGGGGGCGGAGGGGAGGGGTGGTGGGGGGGGGGGTGGGGGGGGGGGCGCGGGGAAAGAGGAGAAACGAGAGTTGGAAAATGTCGAATCCATATACCACTATGATCCATTGCGATCAGTACTGTGTGTCTCCGGTCTCTATGATCCCGGCCCGAAGAACTCACCTCTCCCTTTCCACCCCGCCCCCCCCCCCCCCCCCACCGCCGGCAAGAACCCCTGCCCCCCCCCCCTCTACGGACCCATTCCCACTGCCTCCCCCACGCAAACACACCTACACCTACAGGCGCGAAGCTGATCAGGCACTGCCCTTAAACGATCATCACTTATCCATCTCCTGCGGCTGGTCACAGTGTCTATTGACACATTCAGTGCGGATGTTATTATAATAATAATAATAATAATAATACCGTTATTATATAGGCGCTTTTTCTCAATTTTTGGGGAAATCGACTCAAAGCGCCGCGCCTGAAACCCAACACACACACTCACGAAACAGACACGGATTTACGACATTTAAGACAAACACAGTACAAGACAAACGAAGGGCCAGTCAGCTACTGAAGTTACAGAGATTTTTTTTATCGCTTGATTTGAATTTTGTAAAGTGGCCTGAGACCGGTACCAAAGTGTGGGGGGTGGAAGAACCGGAGTACCCGGAGAAAGAACCCCCGACGGTCCGCCCGAATTAACGGTGACACTTACCAGAGGAGAAAAGTCCAACGCCGGAACCCGGTATCGAACCGCTCACCTTTGGAATTGGTGGCAGGCGCCTTAACCACTGCGCCACGGACCGCATTATACGAGGGCTGATTGAAAAGTTCGTGGCCCCTACATGAAGTGATTGATTTACATCCGTGAATTCTGTCCTGCAAGTGTTTACACTCTTTTCGGAAATTGTGGCCCCCCCCCCCCCCCCCCCCCCCCCCCCCAATCACCAATCTTTGTCGTCCTATAAGTTATTACTTCTTTGTCGTCCTATAAGTTATTACTTAACTGGTCATCGAAGTGATGAACCCGACGTCGAATGCGAAAACTGCTTAACTCATTCATCTCGGAGGCAACGCTATACGACACTTTCGCAGCTATTGATGCGGGGCGCCCTGAATGAGTTAAACTTGACAAAACTCAAAGCCGTGTGCTCAGAAATAGACTTAATACATCAATTGATAAAAGCCCACGGGCGAAGTGATTGATCATTACACCAGATCTTTCAGTTCGGCCTTGGCAAACAAAAAAAAAAAAATAAATAAAAAAAAAATGTAATCTGTCTTGGTACGGACATAAACACCGCGAAGGACGAGTTGCTCCACTTTGAGCGTAATATTATTTCAGTTCCTGAGGAATAGTTCGGGTTTATGAGATTTGGAAACTCAGTTCCTTGACCGGCTGGATTAATGGCCGCTGTTTATAGGCTTTCGCTTGGCCCGCACTTCGCATAGCGCGTAGCCGCCTCCTCAAGGTGACAGCAGGTAATTTGATGACGCAAGTTTGGGGTTTGTGTTACTCTATTGCGCATTAATACTGATTAAGCATAGTATAAAGTCACACTTCTGTTCGGAGGTGTGTGTGTGTGTGCAGGGGCGGATCTGGGGGTGGGGTGGGGTGGGGGTCTAGGGGTTCGGGACCCCCCCCGGGACCCCCCCCACCCCACCCCCACCCCCTCCCCCGCCCCCAAATTCTTTAAAATACTATAACAAAGTTCATTTTGGGGTGTTTGGACCCCCCCCCCCCCCTCCCCTTTTGATAGTTAGGCGTTGTTTGAATTTTCGGCCACTTGAAGAAGGCAAGATCTAGCGTCGGGGAGGCCTTTTGTGTCAGGTTCAAGGTCAACAAAAAGTTGGACACCCCCCCCCCCCAATCTCCTTCGAGGTAACTGATCCGCCCCTGGTGTGTGTGCGTGCGTGCGTGTGTGTGGACGGGAGGCACAAGAAGAAGTTTACCTGAGTGTGTACCTGGGTGAGGGGTTTGAGGGCAAGAGTTGATCTCACAGTACTGAATAATGTCCCTAATAGGTGTGAATGCTCACTTCAGCAGGACTAATTAGATTGTTTTTCTCACTTTAAATGTGTGTTTTACGCGGCATGATTATGTCTGTGTGCTGGTCTATCATTCTGAACCTTCCGGCGCCACGCATGAAGGTTCAGAATGACAGACCAGCACACATGTCGGAGGAGACTTGACAGTGCCGAGACTGTGTTTCATTTTGACAGCGCTCGGCACTTCTACGTCAGTTTTGGTGCGCGTCCAAAATGAAAACACTGAGCGCGGCCTGTCCGCCCTTGTCAGACTGAACGAAGATAAGACTTATGTATATATATTCATCAGTTCCACTGCCAAAACCTCATAGCGGCAAGAGGCGCGAATTCACATGAAAAGCTGTACTCCGGCTCCACTCGCCGATACGGTTAACCCCTTCACTGCCAGGACTCGCAAATCGTGTTTGTCGGTGAATTCAACGCCAGCCAGCCACAGACATGCAAGGAATAGGGATGCAAAGTGTTGTTTTTTTTTAAGTCAGCAAGAGGCATAGATCCTCATGAGCCCCCGCGACTGCGGGGGCTCATGAGGATCTATGTCTCTTGCAGTCAAATTGAATTGGCACTGTGAAGTTAGTTAGTTATTTGGGTTTAACGCCGAGCAGGCAACTAAGGCCATCTCACGGCGGTGGCACTGTGAAGGGGTTCACTAAGGTTGTGTCTATGCATCAGGGTTTTGATCGATCACAAAGCGTTAGCCATCTTTATTAGGTGCACGAAGATAGTTCTTACCGAAACGCACTCCTTGTCCTTCGATTGCAGTGACAGTTGGCCCTGTAATTTCTCAACTGAAAATCTTTGGACGCCACTGGGTGCGACAACTTTAGTCACAAGCAGATATGCAGCGCGCTGCAATGTGTCGTCACCACTGCAGTAGGGGGTGGCTTTGTTCATCCCGTCTAGTCGGAATTAATCGTTGCCGACAAGAAGATCTGAACTGAGCTTCTTCGTACCACTGAGGAGGACAAACCATAGATCGATTGCTCAAGTAGCAAGAGGCATAAATTTGCATGAGACCCTGAGGGGCAAGGGCTCATGGGAATCTATGCCTCTTGCAGATAGACTTAACTGGATGCAAAAGGTTGGGGGAAAAAATTGAAACCTTCCTCTGTCCACGTAAAGAGTGTCGATTTCAATAGAAGCAAGAGACATAGATTCTCGTGAGCCCATAGTGCTTCGCAGTAGCCCATGAGAATCTATGCCTCTTGCAGACGGAAGGGGCTGGGTGAAGGACTGGATCTAATACACACTCGTGGGGTGGTCTGCACCATTGTGTCCTATCAAAAGAGATTAGATCAATGACGGAGGGTGTAGTTGTCTCTCCTTCGTATGCTTTTTTTTTCTTTTTCTTTCTTTGTTCTGTCTTACAGTGCGTGGTATCTTTCCCACCTTTGGGGGCTTCACAGGACCAGGACGCTGGTCTTGTCTTCCCGCCACAGCCTAGTGTTTGTTGTAATGTTTCACGTTAATTTATTTATTTATTTATTTATTTATTTATTTTGTTGTAGGGAAAAAAACCCACCCAACATCATTGCAGTAGATTTTTGGCTCTTTGACCCATTTAGTCCCACGGTCGCATTTCCCCAATTTCGGAGCTGTTACCTAATGACTATGTACCAGTTGCAGGTAATGGTAATTCAAGGGTAGTGCCAGATTAGCTTGGCGCCTGAAGACGCCAAGCTAATCTGGCACTTCCCTTGGATACTTACTTACTTACGCCTGTCACCCCTACCCGGGTATAGGCCGTCGACGAGAGACCTCCAGCAACTCCGGTCCTGTGCTTCTCCTTCGATTCTACTGTAGTGATACTGGAAGCTGGCTTTCTCAGGCTGTGACCGATCCATCCCCATCTTCTTCGCCCAATTTCATTGTCTGCTGTTATCTGCTCTGTTCTCTCCCAGAGTCTGACGTTGCTGATCTTCTCTGGCCAGTGGATTTTCAAAATTCTTCTAAGGCAACTGTTCATGAAGGTCTGTACTCTGTTGACTGTTGTTTTTGTCAATCTCCAAGTCTCTGCTCCATATAGGAGAACTGCTTTTACATTGGAGTTGAAAATCCGGACTTTGGTGTGTTGTGACAGCTCTCTGGAACTCCACACTTTTTTTAACTGGAGAAAGGCTGCTCTGGCTTTACCGATTCGTGCTCTGACATCTGCATCAGTGCCGCCTTTAATGTCTATGATGCTCCCGAGATAGGTGAAGGACTCCACCTCCTCCAACGGGGTGCCAGCAAGCAAGACTGGTTCTTCTCTGGTTGTGTTCAGCCTCATTGTCTTTGTTTTCTGTTTGTGAATGGTGAGGCCCACTTGGGACGAGATGTCAGCAAGCCTCGTGGTCTTGTCCTGCATTTGTTGATGAGTGTGGGACAGTAATGCCAAGTCGTCTGCAAAATCGAGGTCGTCAAGCTGTGTCCACAGTGTCCACTGTATTCCACTTCGTCTGTGCTCCGTGGTCATCTTCATGACCCAGTCTATGGCCAGTAGGAAGAGGAACGGAGACAGCAGACACCCCTGCCTGACACCAGTTCTGACCTGGAGCTCCCTGGTGAACTGCCCTTCGTGGATCACGCGACATGTCATGCCATCGTAGCTGCTCTTGATCAAGCGGACGAGCTTTGTGGGTACACCGTAGTGTCGTAGGAGTTTCCACAGAGTCTCTCGGTCCACGCTGTCAAATGCTTTCTCATAATCCACAAAGTTGACGTACAGCGGGGAGCTCCACTCCAGAGACTGTTCCACGATGATGCGGAGAGTGGCGATCTGGTCTGTACATGATCGGTTCTTCCTGAATCCTGCTTGCTGGTCTCACAGCTGGGGGTCAACGGTGCTCTTCATTCTCTCTAGGATGATCCTGTTGAAGACCTTTCCTGGTACTGACAGCAAGGTGATTCCTCTGTAGTTGGAACACTTGCTTAGGTCGCCTTTCTTGGGAAGCTTGATTAGGTACCCCTCCTTCCAGTCAACTGGCATCACCTCCTCTTCCCAGATCTTTCCAAACAGTGGGTACAGCATCTCCACTGTTGTCTCTAGGTCTGCTTTCAGAGACTCCGCTGGGATGCCATCTGGCCCTGCTGCTTTGCCTTTCTTCAAAAGTGCCACTGCTCTTCTGATCTCTTCCCGGCTGGGTCTGTCACAGCTGATGGGTAGGTCGGTCTCTGCCGGCTGGATGTCAGGGGGGTCGGGTGGGCTAGGTCTGTTCAGTAACTCTTCAAAATACTCGGCCCATCTGTCGAGTTGGTCTGCTCTGTCTGCAATAGGCTTGCCTTCTTGGTCTTTTACTGGTCTTTCTGTATGGCCATACTTACCCGACAATCTTCTGGTAATGTCGTAGAGCTGTTTTATGTTGACGCTGCCTGCTGCCTTTTCTGCCTCTGCTGCCAGGCTGTCTGTGTAGGCCCTCTTGTCTGCCCTGATACTCCTCTTCACCTCGCGGTTGGCTTCCGAGTATTCCTCCTGTGCCCTTACTTTGGCTGCTTTCGTGCGACTGTTGTTGACCGCTGCTTTCTTCTGCTTCCTCACTTCTATCTTCTTCAAGGTCTGTGCCGACAGCCAGTCCTTGTGATGGTGTTTCCTGAACCCTACAGTGTCTTTGCAGGTTGAGTTCAGCGCCTCTCTGACTGCCTTCCACTGCTGCTCTGTGGTGACCGCCTCCTCTTCATTTACTAGCTCCTGTAGTGCTTGAAACCGGTTGGACAGCACCAGTTTGAACTCTTCTCTAACTCCAGTTTCTCTCAGGAGGCCTACATTATAGCGCTGTCTTCTTGTTGTCTCTGTGCGGCTTTTCTTTAGCTTGAGCTTCATTCTTAAGGTAAGCAGATGGTGGTCTGAGGCGACATCTGCTCCCCTCCTCACTCGAACATCTTGAAGGGATCTTCTAAATTTCTTGCTAATGCAGATATGGTCTATTTGGTTCTCTGTTGTATGGTCAGGTGAGACCCAAGTTGCTTTGTGTATTCTTCTGTGTGGGAAGATGCTGCCTCCAATGACAAGTCGGTTTAGAGCACAAAAGTCTACAAACCTCTCCCCGTTCCCACTCATCTCCGAGCCTAGTCCCTGTCTCCCCATCACCTCTTCGTATCCGGTGTTGTCCTCCCCTATTTTGGCATTAAAATCGCCCATGACGATGGTGATGTCTCGCTCCGCACATTTGTCCACGGCACTCTGGAGTCGGTCGTAGAACTCTTGTTTCTCTTCCTCGTCACTGTCATTGGTGGGTGCATAACACTGGATGACGTTCAGCTTGAGCTTTTTCTTGGTTCTAAAGGCTGCTGTGATAATTCTTGGCCCAAGAGGTTCCCAGCCCATCAGCGCTCTCTGTGCCACTGGTGACAGCATGAATGCTACTCCTTCTGTATGGGGGGCATTCTCCTCTTCATGACCTGAACACAGAATCATCTCCCCACTTAACAGCCTTTTCTGGCCAGACTGCGTCCATCTGGCTTCACTGATACCTAACAGGGAAAGGTTGTACTTTTGCATTTCCGCTGCTATCTGGGCGGCCTTGCCGCTCTGGTACATGGTCTTGACGTTCCATGTGCCCATGGTTGTGTCCCTGGATAGAGAGAGGCGGCTCGGTCCTGTGGCTTCCGAAGACTTCCGGCTTTCACCACAGGACGTCATAAGTCTTCTGGTAGAAGAACCTTCCTCCTCCAGGAAAGGAATTACTGTTAGTCTTTTCGTCGGCGTTTTTGTAGCTATTTCCTTTTTTGCAGGGTGGGGAAGCTACCCCCACGCCCAACCCCCTTACTAGGAGGACCAGGGGTTTTCTGTCGGGGTCACCTTCCCTTAGACCATGTTGGTTCACGGCACCTTATTTCATTCGGTGCACCCCTCTTTCGAGGGACCCCCTATCCACCACCCAGGGGACGCGCCTCCACGCCATATGGTCCCAGCGCGAGGACTTCCCTTGGATTGTCACGGTCAATCCATCGCTTGCTGTAGGGCGTTGGGGCTAAACAGGTTAACTTTTTCTTCTTTTTTTTCCTTTTTTTTTTTTTTTTTTTTTTTTTTGGGGGGGGGGGGGGGTCTAGTGAATTATCTAAGAATTAATCTCCGTGTTTTCGGGATATGATTAATCCTTGGACAGTGATTAAATCATGTCCCGAAAACATGGAGGGCACCTTTACCTTTTGTCTCAGCTGCCATTTTTGGAGTGTTATGGCGATCTGTTAGTCCATCTGTCCCCCGCGATCCACCTCGCGATCCATCTGCCCCATCTGACCTCGAAACGACACAGTTTTGATGAGCAATCCCGTTACGGCCGGCGGCCACAGCGTATGTGTGATATCACTCAGTGAAAAGTTTAACGCCAAAGAATCCAGGGAACACCGTGGCGGATACTACATTTGTGCTGAAAAAAAAAAAAGAAAAAAAAAAGAGGCACAGAACTTTTGTCGGTCGGCCGCGGGGGCTCAATGAGGATCTGTGCCTCTCGCAGATGTCGGTTTGGTCAACGATGTCTTGGATTAGGGAACGTGAATTACAGATGATTATTACAACACAAAAAGTTCAGTCATGGTTTGGCATTTAGCCGGTGGGGTGAACGCTCTTTAGCGCGCATGTAAAAAATAGTGTGTAGTCACAGCTTTCTGTTCGAACACTGACCTAACACGATGTCTGGTTCGTGCGTATGTAAGTAAAATATTCACATTTTGTCTAAATGTGTGTTTGTCGGTGTCGGTTACACCTTGCATCAGCTTTCTAGTTGTGTTTGTGGTCCGTGATTTTCGAGCTTACGTCGTCCAGCCGTAACATCCGAAATCACGGACCAGTACACATGATACGTGTGTTTATTTTGTCGTAGATCGTAACATAGGCAGACGGATACTGTCATTACCGCGGAGAACTACGTATTTTGTTTCAGTCTAGCGTGAGGTAGACAAAAATATAGTATGAGCCCCCCACCCCACCCCCCCCCCCACCCCCCCGCCCCCACCACCCCGACCGAACCCTCCTCCAGCCTGCTCCTCCCCCTACCCCCACCTCTCCCTTTTTAACTCATTCTACCCCAACACCGAAATCCCCCAATTTTGCTTTTGTTCTCTGAAGACTGTATTGCAGTGCAGGACACATATCGACCATGATAGTTCAAGGGTGATGCCAGAATACTTGGCGCTCATAACCCATTTAGCCCCGAGTCCCTACAGCAGGAGATGGATTGACCATGATAATTCAAGGGTAGTGCCAGATTAGCTTGGCGCCTTTAGGCACCAAGCTAATCTGGCACTACCCTTGAATTATCATGATTAATTCATCTCCTGCAACTGTTACATAGCTACATCCGTTACATCTCCTGCAACTGTTACACCTCCAAAATTTGAGAAACGTGACCTCGGGGCTAAAAGGGTTAACCTCTATCGATCAACCTCGGTCAGTCCGTCCGTCCGTCAAACAGTCCCCGTCCGTCTATCCGTCCCTCCGACAGTCCGTCCGTCCATCCATCATTCCATTCATGCATCTATCCATTGCAAGCCGATATACAGTGTGTAGTGACTAATTCCTTAGCTACCAGCTTGCTTAGGCGCATGTGAAACTTTGGCAAACTGAATGCCAGGTAACACCATTCATCCAAGGAATACGGATAAAAATGTAGGGCAGCAAGAGAGGAGGTGAAAAATGATGTCGGATGCGAACGTGCAATAAGTCTCTGCCTCTTGCAATCGGGCGATGTTGACCTTTTCCCGATAGTGTTGAGATGAAGAGTGTTTTATTACGAGGAAACGTTCCACGCACTCTGGGACACTCAGGTGTTTTGTTAGTGTATGAAATATTTAGCGACATCAGCTTCACACATGGTATGATTTATTGCTGGTTAACCCATTTAGCCGCGAGTCTCTACAGCAGAGAGATTGACTGACCATGTGTGACAATTCAAGGGTAGTGTGAGATTAGCTTGGCGCCGTCAGGCGCCAAGCTAATCTGGCACCACCCTTGAATTATCATGGTCAATCGACCTCCTGCAACTGGTACATAGTCGTTCAGTAACACTTCCAAAATTTGACAAAAGCACCCGTGGGCCTAAACGGGTTAATTAGGCCAATGTGTCGAATATTTGGTCTGGTCAGTCGTGGTGCTCCCCCCTTTCAACTTCAAGTCAGAAAAAAAAACTGCAAAACACGGCCATCATATGCAGGAGTTGAGTCATAGATCGTCGTGAGCCCCTGCGACTGCATGGGCTCATGTGAGGATCTATGCCTCTTGCTGGAATGATAGATGCCTTTGTGCCAGTGGGACATAAAAATGGAGTAACGAACGAACGAATGATAGATGCATATACTCCATTCTGGCAGTGAGGCTGCAGGCCTTGTCAATTTCTGTTGTTGATGGAGCTGATGTCATTTTCCGACAGTGACTGACAGCACAAGAATGATTTAATCTTCGCCTTGTTCGAGTACGTGTAAAAATAGTTTAAAGGCGCCCTGACGTTTACTTTTTTGAATTTTTACATCCACGAATATTGAACAAAAAATGGCAGCGGAAACTAGTAAAATTAAATTCTGTATGATAGATAACTGTACTTTTTTTTTTCATTTGTTCATCAGAATTGTGTTTTATTAATCACTTGTGGATCGGAAACAGTGGCTCGTATTTCAGAACTGTCTCAGTGCAAATCACTGCGGGCTGAGTGTAGAAGGCTCTTTAAAACAATCGGGTGTTCGTGGCACAAAAACAGAGGTGGCTTTCGTCGCCCGTTGAAAGCGCTGACAAATGGCTTTACAAAGCGTTTTTCCATAGGCCTTGTCAGCTTCGTCATTCTAAATTGCCTCGTACTTTGAGCATAACAGCTGTACATGTCTCTGTTTTGCTTTGTTGGAGAAGTTCTGTTTTAATGTGCTTGTTACAAAAAAAGAAACACATTAAAACAAGAATTTCCCAACAGAGCAAAAAGGAGACATGTCACAGTACATTAGGCTCATTTTTGATTGCAATTCATTTTCACGCGTTCATTTTAACCCCTTCACTGCCAGTTGACGCATATTTTCGTTATTTCAACGCCCAGCCGGCCGTCCCAGGAACAAATTGGTGTCAGCAATAGGCACAGAACCTCATGAGGATCTATGCCTGTTGCTGATGGATGACTTTAAGTGTTTCTCAGCAGGGGGAAAAAATGCATGTGCAAGAAGAGAGGATGAGTTCTCAGTCATGAGTCCCAGCAACTCTTGCCCGCATATATTACTCTTTTTTTTTTACGCGACTTTCCTGTCTACACCGACGAGCAAAAGAAATGCAATATCGTCGAAATCATGGGCTACTGTGACGAGCGAAATGGAAATGCAACATCATCGGGCTCATCGGACACACTGGAGTGTTCCCTATGATTCCTATGACTATATTCGCATTTAGTCATTTCTTCGTTGGTATAGTGTGTTTTGTTCTTACCACCTACTTATGCGCAAGAGGCCGGCCGGCATAGACTCTCGTGAGCTCCTGGAACATGCAGGTGTACATTAACATCTGTGTCTCTTACTGGTCCCATTTCCGAGTGGAAATGGGACCAGCAAGAGACACAGATGTTAATGTTCCTGGAATCTTTGTTAGACACAGATGTTAATTTCAGACCGAAAACATGTCTAACATTAACCCCTACGCTGCCAGTGCCGGACGCAGACATGATGTGTCGTTTTGGAAATCTTTGTTAATTCAGCGCCAAAGAGCCGCGGCCATCTTTGGAAAGTGGATCAGTACAAAGTGGTTTCAGCAAGAGGCATAGATCCACATGAGCCCCGGAAATTGCGGGGGCTCACGAGGATCTATGCCTCCTGCAGGGAAGGGGTAAGGTCTCTGAAGCAACACGACTGCAATTTTTCCCTTTAAACCTACGGTAGGCACTGCGTCAAGATCTACGCACATGCATACCTGTTCTACCGCAGATAGAGGGCTGTCAGTCAGACCTTGGACTGTATTTTTATGTATGTGTTGTTTATTTTTGTTGTTCCGCCTTTAGCCGTTGTTTCCACTCGATCCCTCTGCGTGTTTTGGCCGCATTCTCAGCAGCTTACAACCAGCAATACTGACACCCCACCTCTTGCCGGAACACGAGTCGGCTGTTTGTTTATTACCTGTAGTCTAGCAGTACAAGGGAGGTCACCCATTCTCGGGAGAACAACAAACCGACCCAGGGTACTATTGAGGAAGCAGTGTTTCGTGGATTTTTTTTTTAATTTTTTTTGTTTGTTTGTTTAAAACTCGTTGAATGCCGAGAAAAATTGAGCACCAACCAGCAAGAGGTATAGATCCTCATGAGCCCCCGCAGTTGCCATAATTAACAAAGATTCCAGGAACACATGTCTGCGTCATCTGGTCGCACTGAACGTGTTAAATTAAAGGCTTACCTGGTGCTGTGGTGGCAGACTTTTACGCATTCGCTTGTGGAAACCTTGCAAGCTTCCGTCTGTGGTGCATGTCAGTGTATTTAATACTAGCAGTTACAAGTAGGCCAAAATGTACACAAATCAGTCATTAACTCATTGTGCCCGAAGTACGAAATACCCGCATTTTCAGTGGAGCTATCCTCTGAGGACTGCATTACAACTCAAGAGACAGATCGACCATGATAGTTTAAGGGTGGTGGCAGAATAGCTTGGCGCCTATAGGCGCCAAACTATTCTGCCACCACCCTTAAACTATCATGGTCGAGCCATATCTTGCTGTGGTGTGTGGCGGGCAGAATGAGTTAACCGGTCTTAATTTAACCCCTTCTCTGCCTATTGACACAGACTGTGTCTCTGCAGTCTTTGCTAGTAACGTCAGACGGTCCCAGGAACATGGATTCAAAGTGTCATCAAGAGGCATAGATCCCCGTGAGCCCCCGCGACTGAAGGGGCACGTGAGGATCTATACCTCTTGCAGTTGGTGATGTTCAGATTTTCAAGTCTCGGCACTGAACGCAACTGCCGGAGGGGGGGGGGGGGGGGCTCTTGACTCGAGGATCGGTTATGTCTCAGCATTCTTGCAATTGGATCGCGTTCCCTTTTCTCTCGGCTGTCAGTCAGAGGGGTTAGTCTGAGCAATCGTTGAAACTCGAACCAAAACGATATTCACTAATCAGCACATTGATTCAGCACAGCGGCCAATAGTACTGCACTAACTCTGCAGTACAGTCAAGGTTTTGTCTGGGTTTTCCGCAGTCAAGCAAGACTCATCTATTCAAACTGAAAGTAATGCTCCGGCCCTGATGCAATTGAATTGAATGGAAACGAGACAGCTTGTGACATTCTACCCCTTCACCCCGGGCCAGTGCGGGGCCGCAAGTTGTTCATCTCCTGCAGTGAAATCATCGGCTTTGTTACTTTTCAGTACTGACGCCAAAGCCCTAGCCGCCCAATGAACATAATAATAAAATAATAATTACAGTATTTATAATGCGCTTATCTTATAATAAGTATAACTCTAAGCGCGCACTCACAACTCGCGCACGCATGCGCACGCTTTAGACAACGACTCACGTACCACAAAATTAATAGTAAAATACATTACGACAGTCAGCTTGGGGTGGGGAGTGTGGTGATATAGTGCTAGAACTGTTGAAAGAGGTGAGTTTTGAGGGCGGACTGGAAGGAGGAGAGAGAGTGTTTCTGACGGAGAGAGAGTGGGAGAGTGTTGCAGGTGGATGGACCGTATACTGAGAAGGAGCGGGGGCCGAAAGTGCTGAGTTTGGTGCGGGGGATGTGGAGGCAGAGAGGGTCGGAGGCGGAGCGGAGGGAGCGGGAAGGGATGTAGGGGTGAAGTAAGTTGGAGAGATAGGTAGGAGCGCAGTTGTTCAGGGATTTGTAGCAGAGAGACAGAATCTTGTATTGGATGCGTTGTGGGATGGGAAGCCAGTGAAGGAGCTTGAGCAGGGGAGTAATGTGGTCGGATTTTTTCTTTCTGAGGACGGGGCGGGCAGCAGCGTTCTGCCGACGCGCTGGAGAGTGAGAGTGGTGGAGTGAGGGAGGCCGGAAAGGAGAGAGTTGCAGTAGTCGATGCGAGATAGGATGAGAGAGACAGCAAGTTTGGTGGCAGCTTCGGTAGTGAGGTATTTTCTGATCTGACTGATGCGGCGGAGGTGGAAGTACTGAGCATGCCTGGGCCGTGGCGGAGACGAAGCTGGTCATGGAAACAAACGGGTGACAGCAAGAGGCATAGATCATCTGAGGCTCCGCCACTGATGGGGCTCATGAAGATCTGTGCCTCTTGCCGCGGGTTGGATCTTGTTGTCTTTTTCTCGGCAGCGAAGGGGTTAATCGTACTATAGCATACCACAGCTGTCAAGGAGGTACTGATGTTAGCACTTTGGGTGTCGGTAGCGGTTTTAGTCGCGATGATTCCTTCAGGAATCACTGATCGCAACTAAAACTGCTACCGACACCCAAAGGGTTAACGCATGTCGGGGCTTAGACTGCAGGGGTTGCCGCCGCTACATCAAGACAAGAAAGAAAAGAAATGGACTCATTTCATGACATCAATATTTCCACCGCGGTTTTTGATGCTTCGTTTGCTCTCGTCCTCAGCCGCGGGTTGGAACTGTCTATTCATGTGTATTTGGTTTGTTCTTTAGTTTTCTCATAGTCTTTCGTTCCATTTTGTCTTGCCAGGCCTTGCTGAGAGAGACTCAGCGTAGCTGTGACATTGGGGAGTTTCTGGTAATTCAGTTCTAGAATAGAGTTTTTTTTTTTTTTTTTTTTGAACTTCCGGGCTCTCTGTAAGACGGGTAACCGCGGAGCATACGATGCGGCATTCTGCATACTACACAACAACGTAGATGTAACTGAAGAGACATAGATTCTCATGAGCCCCTGCACCCTGCGGGGGCTCATGAGAATCTATGTCAGTCTCTTCAATGATGCATATGTCGGTGTGACGTGTTCGTGCCCGGTGCTCAATTCGGTACAGCCGTTCTCCACCTTGTTCTTCAAGTTAGCCGGAAAGCTCAATGGGGTGGAAAAAAAGCAGATGGTATTTATGTCTGGCTGTTTCCTGCAACCCGGCCGGTGTGATCATGATAGAGAGCTGGCCGACTGCGCAGCGACTGAACATCCCATGCCCTGTGCCGGGTTTCCTGCAGTATACAAATTAACCCTTTCACTTCCGAGAAAACGTTGCAAGAGGCATAGATCCTCATGAGCCCCCGCGACTGCGGGGGCTCTTGAGGATATATGCCTCTTGCCGAGCCGATTACTTTGTATTCCATGTTTCTTGGAGGGTTGTGGCTTTTGGCGGTTGCCGAATTCAGAAACAAAACTGATGCCGGTATGGACAGCGGCCGCACTGAAAGGGTTAAATGAGATTCTGAAATTGTGTGCAACAGATGTGCGTACTCATAATGCACATCGTTTAACTTGTGGACAGGTATGCTAGTACTAATGACTCGACCGGAGCCCGTACACTGTGACAGCCTAATTTTATGCGGCGGTACCAGTATGACTCAGTACTGACTGACGCTGAGTTGGTATACGTCGCCCTGTACCTAGGTTAAACGCACCAGCGGCGCCATTGTTCCTATTTTCGCACCAGACCCGTCGCTCGGACCGGTCATGTGCACCAGAACTGCGCGCGCAGGTAGGCTTCTGCACTTGTAGTGTGGTCTCCAGTCTATAACTCAACGGACAGAGAAAAAAAGGTCCCTGAATTCCGGCAAGTATGAGTGCAAGTCTGTTATCATCAAGCTGTCGTGAGAGATATCTGGCACATATCAAACCCGCCGCCCCTCCTTTTTTGCTCATGCGACTCCCTGCCTGACCAAAAGTTTTTCGAGTTTTCAGTTCACGGATAGTATGACTGTGTCTTCACTTATACCGTGTATACACTATTTAGTTATAACCATTTTTACACTTTATTATCACTAGGCTGTTGTTTTCTCTCTCTCTTAATAAAGTTTCATTTCATCTCTCTTTCTCTCTCTGAAAATGTTGTAGTTTAGCAAGGACAAACACGAAAAGAGGCCTGTGAGCCTATTGTTTCCTCTATTTCTCTCTCTGTGAGAATGTTGTAGTTTAGCAAGGACAAACACGAAAAGAGGCCTGTGCGCCTATTGTTTTCCCAAAAATGCGGTTTACCCGTACACGCACTAAAAAATTCTAAAGTTCTTTTTTTTAAAATGAAGTTGATGCGAATTTTCAATGATTTCACACAAGTTTACCTTATTTTGCACACGCAGTCAAGGAGACAAGGGACAAAAAGGAAGAGACTAACGGGGACGGCTGCATCTGCCGTCCACTGTAATATAAACAATTCTTCGATAACGCGGATGCTAAGGAGCTCGTGGGGCCATGTGTTTTTGAAGCTGTAGCTACTACCTCAGTTCAGAGTAATCTCTGTGTCCGTTGAGTTATAGACTGGTCTGGTACATTTATGCAGAAGATTGTGATCGCAGTCAAAAAACGGTTCATTTCCGGTTTTACTTTTGGCACCTTTTTCCTCCCCTAACACGCCAGTTTTGTGTAGAGATGTCCGAGGCTTGTGTCACGCCCCACAATCAAGTCCATTGTACTTGTAGTGCGCTCATCTCTCGTACTTTTAGCTACAATGGTGCTTTCTACCGCAAAGTGATGCAGATGTCTCAAAATCACCACCATTGAGGAAAAAAGCTATTTTTCAAATCTGCCAAATCGCATAATGTTTCGTGGTGCTAGCATAAAAATGCATTATTGCCGGATTGCATATGGGAAAGGTTTTTTTTTTCTTTATTCATGTTATTTTGCAGCAATCAAACGACGGTCACGTGATTATTTCTCCGAGATTGCTCATTACAGGTGCAGAAAGCACACGCTAAAAACCGATCTGGTGCACATGGCCGGTCCGAGCGACCGGTCTGGTGCGAAAATAGCAACAATGGCGACGCTAGTGCGTTTAGCCTAGGCACAGGGCGAGGTATACCATCTCAGCCTGACTGACCTGACTATTGCATTTCAGCGTATTTGCACCGGCATTTTATTAACACAAGGGGAATGAACGCCAGGTGTCAGTGAGTGCCTTTAATTGCGTTGTAGGTTATTATTGTGCGCGTGTGTTGGCCGGTAACTGAGGCAGGGTGAACTAGAAATTACGCCTGAGTTAATACCATTTACGCTTGTAGTGAGGTAGGTATGATGTGCCTGGAACTGAACTATACAGACATCGGATGATCAGTCGTTGTCAAATAGATCGCATCCTAAGTTCCGGAGAAAGACATGGATTATATAAGAGACCTGATGCATCTTTTTGAAGATGCAAATGATCGTCTTATTCTATACCTGCGTATTTCTGTGGGCTGGCGATTGGGTGCCTGATAGGCGGGGGCAGGGGATCTAACTGTTTGTCCGGCGCTGAGTGATTCCTCAGTCTTGGTTTGTATACAATTCTGCCAGCGCTAGCCTCACCTATCTAGTTGTGAGTATTTATAACTCGAGGCAAATTTGTATCGCTATATCGTTACATTGTTGTGTAATGTTCTGTGCACTGATCTACTGTGGGAAATTAGAGTATTTACCTGACCACATATGGTTGTGCTGACCTTCGTGTTTGTGTATGTATGTTTCCCCTGCCTACTTCCTAAGTTCCGGAGAAAGACATGGGTTATATAAGAGACCTGATGCATCTTTTTGAAGATGCAAATGGTCGTCTTATTCTATACCTGCGTATTTCTCTGTGGGCTGGCGATTGGGGTGCCTGATAGGCGGGGGCAGGGGATCTAACTGTTTGTCTGTCCGGCTCTAAGTGATTCCTCTTGGTTTGTATACGCGTCTATATGACATCGGTACACTTGTAGTAGGAAATAGCACAACTAGTGCACCCGGCCGTGTCATAATGCCGGCAAAGAAGAACTGCACAGCTTATAAACGAGAAACACGCTTAGAAATGACAGTTACAACACAAAAGAACGGAGAGAGAAACACGCTTAGAAACATGACAGTTACAACACAAAAGAACGGAGAGCGAAACACGCTTAGAAATGACAGTTACAACACACAATGATTGTGTTGTAACTGTCATTTCTAAGCATGTTTCTCTCTCCGTTTGGGTTCTTTGTGCATTTTACGCGCTTGGCAGTCTCCCTTTTGGTCTGGATTTTTTTTTTTTTTTTTTAATAGTCAGTAGAAATGATGCGTTTCACAATGACATCCGTCCCATGCCTGTGCATGGAAGAGTCGGTGTTTGTATTTGTATGTCAGTTAACCCATATCATACTGAGACTAAAAGCTTCACATTTGTACACAACCATAATATTATGCAAGCTACATTATAGTACTTACTGATAAGGATGGCTTTAGTTCAAGGGTGGCTTTAGTTCAAGGGTGGTGCCAGAATAGCTTGGCGCCTAGAGGCGCCAAGCTATTCTGGCACTACCCTTGAACTATTTTAGTCAAGCTTATTTCACACACTGGTGTATTCCGAATGATAAGGGTTAAACACGTTTGTGAGGAGGGCCGCATAAACACTTGACTGAAACTACGTTTGTAATGCTATTTTAGTCAGCACGGTGTAGACTGATTTCAGTCGCAGTAAGTGCAGGGTTTGTCAGAGGTCGCTGACCTGCAACTACGCCATGCCTGGACATGTATGCTGACGAACAAAAGAAATGCGACATTTTTGGAATCAGCGGAAACACTTTAGTGTTTCCGAAAATTCCAAAATGTCGCATTTCTTTTACTCGTCAGTATATCACAGCGCATCAGCGCATCATTCATCACGCACGGTCATTTCCGGAATTCCGTCCATCGCCAGTAATAAAACTCAGATCGAGTGTTCTCAAGTAGTCACCGTGGTAATTAACACGCAGCCCCTCAGCCAGTCTCTTTCTTTTGCAATAGGCATAGATTTTCATGAGCCCCATGCAGTCGCAGAGGTAGAGGTCGGACGTCAGTCCAGGATAATTACTGAACGGGCAACGGAATGGGGTCAACTGAGAACAGTTTTGAGTGGACCACATGCATTAACCCATAATTGGAAGCGGTTTGGGTTGTGTTTATTTTTATTTTTTTCTGCGTTGCGTGGTGCTGTTTGTTATTTGTGTCAGTGTGTGTGTGTGTGTGTGTGTGTGTGTGTGTGTGTGTGTGTGTGTGTGTGTGTGTAATGGTGTGTGTGTACGTCCGTTTGTGTGTGTGTACGTTCGTTCGTGTGTGTGTGTACGTGCGTCCGTGTGTGTGTGTGTACGTGTGTGTGTGTGTGTGTGTACGTGTGTGTGTGTGTGTGTACGTGTGTGTGTGTGTGTGTGTGTGTGTGTGTGTGTGTGTGTGTGTGTGTGTGTGTGTGTGTGTGTGTGTGTGGGTGTGTACGTGTGTGTGTGTGTGTGTGTGTGTGTGTGTGTGTACGTGTGTGTGTGTGTGTACGTGTGTGTGTGTGTACGTGTGTGTGTGTGTACGTGTGTGTGTGTGTGTGTGTACGTGTGTGTGTGTGTGTGTGTGTGTGTACGTGTGTGTGTACGTGTGTGTGTGTGTGTGTGTGTGTACGTGTGTGTGTGTGTGTACGTGTGTGTGTGTGTGTGTGTGTACGTGTGTGTGTGTGTGTGTACGTGTGTGTGTGTGTACGTGTGTGTGTGTGTACGTGTACGTGTGTGTGTGTGTGTGTACGTGTGTGTGTGTGTGTGTTTGTGTGTGTACGTGTGTGTGTGTGTGTGTGTACGTGTGTGTGTGTGTGTGTGTGCACGTGTGTGTGTGTACGTGTGTGTACGTGTGTGTGTGTGTGTGTGTGTGTACGTGTGTGTACGTGTGTACGTGTGTGTGTGTGTGTGTGTGTGTGTACGTGTGTGTGTGTACGTGCGTCCGTGTGTGTGTGTGTGTGTGTGTGTGTGTATACGTGTGTACGTGTGTGTGTGTGTACGTGTGTACGTGTGTGTGTGTGTACGTGTGTACGTGTGTGTGTACGTGCGTCCGTGTGTGTACGTGTGTACGTGTGTGTGTACGTGTGTGTGTGTGTGTGTACGTGTGTGTGTGTACGTGCGTCCGTGTGTGTGTGTGTGTGTGTGTGTGTGTGTGTGTGTGTGTTTGGACGCATCCCAGTAAGCAAAGGTCCGCGGGCCTTCTGCGGCCGTCGTGGGCCCGAAGACGCTTTGCTCCTGGGGATGTGTGCCTGCGTGCTCATCAGTCTTGGGAGAGAGGGCGGGGATGGAACACGGGGGGCGGGGGGGGGGGGGGGGGGGGTGGCGGAGCGAGGACTGAGGCGTGTATGTACGTGATGTAATCAGACCTCGCATCAGAGAGCCGTGTGTTTACATTGCCGAAGCTGCTGCCAACTTGTTTATGGGGGCCTGTGTTTTGCTGTTCCTTGCCAGCGCTGGTGGCACCTGCAACACCAGTGCCAGAGCACAACACAACACGCGCACGCTCCTGCTGACTAGCCGATTCCTGCAAAGTGGGGTGAACGACTGTTTGTGTGTGTGCCGGTCTGTGATTTTGGACCTTACGGCTTCTAGCCGTAAGGTCCAAAATCACAGACCAGGACACTTACAGATCAAGCAGAATCAACATGAAACGGCCTGCCGAGTTTACTGTCTTGCGGTGTTCTGGGAGGATCAGCCGGTGATCAATGCCCCCCCCCCCCCCCCCACCTACCCCGCGGCCCATCCGGCCCTCTCTCATGGAATTACTGATCGGTCTATTTCGGCCGTTCCATCACCAGGCTGGGTCATGTAAAACTGAGTAGTGTGTCACGGAGTTCCTCTCTTAACAAAAGATTCTGTTTGTCTCAGTGAATTGGTATGTAGTCAGTGAGTGACTGACTGAGAGTGCCAATGATGACACGTACCACTTTGAATCCATGTATCCTGGGACAGTCACAGTATGCGCGGAGGGCTTTTGGTGCCGTTGACATTTAACATTCTACCCCAGTGAAGGACTGTATTACAATTCAATTCTAGAAACAGATCGAGCATGATAGTTCAAGGGTGGTGCCAGAATAGCTTGGGGCCTCCGGGGCGCCAAGCTATTCTGGCACCACCCTTGAACTATCATGTTTGATCCATGCCGGTCTTGCTGTGGTGTGTCGGGGCTGAATGAGTTAACGAAGATTGCAGTAACGCAATCTGCTCAGCAGGCACTGCACGGATGGCAGTTCAGTGTTGCATACTGTGTTTCTGACAACAACAACAACAAAAATGTCCAAAGAACTGACACGGGCGCAGCTGAAGTAGTCCAACAAGAGGCACAGATCATCACGGGCGCCGAGCCCCGCCGGGCATCTGCGGCCTGTTGTCACGAGTACTCTGTGTCTCATCTTGCAGTTGTATCTTGTGCACTTTTTCCTCGGCATTGAAGGGGTTTATTTACTCTGGTCAGCTAGCTGCCTGGTTAATTAGTCCTACGGCGCCGGGACACCTGAGCCGAGAGAGACAAGGCCCTACTGAAGGGAGGGAGGGAGGGGTTTCAGTTGGGGGACATGGCTGCTAGTTATTCATATGAAGTACGACCTAAACACTCATCTATTCAGGCGATTTACCTGGGCCTTTCAACAGACATGCTACGGAACAAGACCGTCTTTTTTCTTTTAGATTTCATCTTTTAACCGCAACACGTTACCAAGCTGTGGCTGACTGGCGGCTAACTATTTTTTTGACTGAGCGTCCTTTGGCACTCGATGTGATCAAGGACGGAAAGTGGGTTTAGGGGAGGCAACTTGTGCAGCGCTATAGTTTCGTCCGAAAACTTAGTTGCTTCCCTTTGGTTGACTGGCAAGGGCAAAGGAACTCGTACTAGTTCAAGGTCGCCATATGATACGCACAACAGCTGGCTCTTATGTGACGTGTTCGAAGAGTGCGAATGCCCTTTTGTATAATCAGACCACCAGCCATCATAATCAGCCTGCAACGCCGAGAGGCAAAGATTCTCATGAGCCATTGCAGTCGCAGGGGTTCATGGCAATCTGTGCCTCTTGCAATGATCCAGTGAATCTGTTCATAATTCAAGGGTAGTGCCAGATAAGCTTGGCGCCATCAGGCGCCAAGCTCATCTGGCACTACCCTTGATCATTGCAGTCGCAGGGGTTCATGGCAATCTGTGCCTCTTGCAAATTCAGTAAATCTATTCAGTATCCGGCGGAACCTCCACTCAGTGAAGTCAGTTCCAGTAGTCTCCACATTTTGACGGTGTGAATTGTTGTTGTTGGTTTATTGTTTTTGTCGTTGTTGTTGTTTCTGTGTTGTTTATTTCATCGACTAGAGAAAGTTGTCACAGTCTAAAACAATCGATAAGGTGACTGACCTGCTCCGCCGGAACCGCGACTGAAGTATCAATGCGATTATTGGTCACTGAACAAGAGGCTTGAATGCTCACGGGCGGCCGGGCCGGATCCCTTGCAGGGCCGTCCGTTATCACTCTTGTGGCTTGAACGTTAACCCCCCCCCCCCTCCCAACTGTTAACCAACCAGGCAAACAACTAGCCGTCATCCACTGATCTGTCAGAAGCACAGATCATCATGGTCCCTGAATCTGCGCCGGGGGGTACATGAGAAATTAGTGATGTCTCTCTCTCTCTCTCTCTCCAGCTGAGTTTAATCGGTGTTCAATGTTCATATCTGGAGATTTTCTTTAATCTTTTAAATCGACGCAGAGCACATCTGCGTCGAGTAAAAGAAAAAAGCCAATGAGAAGACGAAAGAAAAAAGTCTGCGGTGCTGACGCACTTGATTCAGTCAAATAGACTCCGAAAAAGGAAGACAACTCTTCCAGCCTCACTTGTGGTGCCAACTGCGGGAGATGGGTCGACCACGGATTGCTACAATAAGTGCCTGATTAGCTTGGCGCCAAATAATAGGTCAGTACTACCCTTGAGCGATCCGTAGTCGATCCCCACGGTCTTTTTAGCGAATCGTTCCGTCGAATTGTACCCGTGCCAGACTATATGCGGGACGAAAATGTGAAAAGCTGATTTTGGCTGCCGAAGAAGTAAAAATGATTGGCGTTATTCAATTTGTGCTTGCGTCATCAGTGTTGTGCTTCGAGGTGTGTGGCATTGGTTGTCTGGGACAGATGCCGGGATGGTTTGTCGGACTGCTGGAAGAAAGAAATTCGGATTATCGGAAATGACGTAGGAAAGAAATTGGGGGGCGGATGGGGATGGGGGTTGGGGGGTTGCGAAGACGGGTAGTAGCGAAGGAGGAAATGAAGGATGTATCATGTTTTTTTTGTTTGTTTTTTTCAGCCAGACCTTTGGCTATTCACTGAAGCAGGCGCGTTCACAGTTATGGAAGGGGTGGTGGGAGGGGGGGGGGGTGATGGCAAGGGAGCAGGGGGTGGGGGGGGGGATGTGGGTCTTGGGTGGGGGGGGGGGTGAGGAGTGTGGAATTTTTCAGTCGCTATTTATCTGTGTACCTTTTAGCGATCAAAGTCGATCCGCGAGAACTGTGGCTTGATTTATTTATTACATATCTAGGTGTATCGCTAAGTGAGCTGATGCTTCGATTATTGGAAAGGTCAGATTCAGCCGTACCGTACTCTGTGTATGCAGTACAGTTCAGTACAGTGCACCACACACAGTAAGTACAACAGTACCGTACACAGGCGGAAAACAACAAAGAGGTTCTCTTGTTCAGTCGCTGAAACCGTACATTAGTACATAATTATCTCCCTCCGCTACTTCATACGCACCAAACACAGAGACATGGTTAACTCCTTCACTGCCGAGCAAAACTGAACACCACCAACACAAAACAGCAAGAGGTATAGATCTTCATGAGCCCCCGCTACGCTGCGGGGGCTCATGAGGATCTATACCTCTTGCTGAAACCAGCTTATTTTCTATGTTTCTTGGACGGCTGGGGGACCCTGCCTTTGGCGTTGAATTCACAATGATTCCAAAAAACAGCTGTCTGCGTCCACTGGCGGTGAAATTGGAATACCACATCATACCCGCCAGCAGAGAACAATAACCCGGGCAAATGAACGGTTGCAACAGCCAGGCGGTTATCTAATCAACTCGCCCACGTCTGATTCGTCCATGTTGCTGGCTCAGCTTCGAGTAGTCCAGCCAGTCGATCCATCTGCAAGAGGCGTAGCTTCTCATGAGCCCCTGCATCCTGCTGGGGCTCATGAGAATCTATGCCTCTTGCTCAGTCGCGGAGGCCCCATTTACATGCACAGACTGAGGGGATCAGATAAATTTAGCTCGACTACGAGTTGTTGCAAAATTGAAAACTGATAGTGGCCGATCTCAGCTGAAGTTGAAAACATCTATGTTTAAATTCGCGGCTTTTGCGACGAGCGCGCGGCATTTTACCAGTTTAACAGACCAAGACTGATACACAAGATACAATAGAAATCATGAGCAAAAAGGAGTAGAAAATAGCAATCATTTTTAGTGTGCGCAGTATAGTTTTCTTTAGCGCTTGTTGAAAGAAAAAAGGCGAATGCAACATTAACAATAACGACATTTAAACAACTGTTGAACATGCCACCACTAAAACTATGCACTATATCGGGTGTTTTTTTACGTGTATTCATTTGACTGTGCTTTTATCGTGTTTTTTTTAAATTTTATTTATTTTATTTATTATTTATTTATTTATTTATTATTATTTTATTTTATTTTATTTATTTTTTTTTTTATTATTATTATTTTTTTTTTTTTTTTTGGGGGGGGGGTGTTTTTGTTTGTTTGTTTCATCAGTCGGCACATAGTTTATGCATGGCTCTCTGTTGCTATGGTTCAAGTCCACATAAGGTATTACAAGGAAGGGGGGTGGGGGACTCTGAGAGGTGGGGGGATGGGAGGGTTGGGGGGGGGGGGAGGATATTGTTTTACAAGAGCCTGTTTGAGCACTAGCCAGCAGCCACGTCAAAACAATGAGCTTGCATTTTGTTTGTCTTTTTCTTTTCATGTTTTTGTGCTTTGACTGTATTTTTCATGGACCTGCGACACGTCTCTTACAGCATGTCAGTCTTTAACCGAATGTTACAAATCTCTATGACAGTCGTTTAATAGAATGCTGTCATCTTTATTTTCCCAACACAAACCGCGGCCTGTCTCAGTTGGGGGTATTATTGCGGTAAAACTCCACCCATCTGCAAAAGGCATAGATCCTCATGAGCCCCCGCAGATGCGGGGGCTCATGAGGATCTTTGCCTCTTGCTGCTCCCGTTATGTTTGTGCTGCTTGTTGATAGGGGCGGCGCCTCTGAATGGTTAGGCTACGATGGTGTTTTGTAGGATGATAGTAAACGACTGTCTCTGAGACTGCCTCGCAGAGTAAGCTTGCACTATCGATATATCTGCGAGGGTCACAGATCCTCGTGAGCCTCTGCACCCGCAGGGGCTCATGAGAATCTTTGCCTCCTGCAGACTCTATTAAGATGCTGAGATACACCCTCAGGAAGGAGGAAACACGATTGAGATGTCGCCTGGCAAACAGGTTGACCAGGTAGCGTACAGTTATGAATGACACTCCGACCAGCGCCAAGCAGACAGCTGGATCGACCGCGTTAACTCCAGGGACCGGGTAGTGCCTGATTGTGTTTTTAATGCTACGTTTGTCCATCTTGGCCATCACTGCCCTTCGGTTATTTTGGTCGATCTCTCCACCACGGCGTGTATTTACTGCTTAGATGTGATTTTTCTATCGCGTTAGCTTAGTTTAGCAGAAAAGTACATGTCTGGCCGAACGCGCGCGTCATGGCTTGTCAGATGCGGACCGAATAAATTGCCTCCCCCTTGGCTACCGCAGTTATATCTGCCCTTTGCGTTTTTCCCGCCGATGACGTCAGCACGGCCGCCCTGACGTCCAAGCCAACATGTTTACTTCTCTTGTGGTGCCTTCCCTGACAATGGGTATTGCTAGGTCAGCTGTCTAGTCTACGTCAAGGATATAAAACCGCCCTCAAGTCTAGCACAAAGTGAGGATTTAAGTTAGCAAGATCTGCCAGCAAGAGGCATATATTCTCATGAGCCCTTGCTGCAGAAAGTCGCTGGGCCGACAGATGTCTTAGCGGAATTTGTTGCGGTTACGTGACAGACAATTGGTAGCAGCAAATATAAATGCACAGTCCGTTGGTCGCGGTCGCGTCGGTCCCACTGCAGGGGGTGTAGTCGTGGGTGAACTGAGTGGGTTGTTTGGGGGTGGAGGGAGGCAGGGCGATGATGGCGGCGTTTTATCATCGTACGATGAATGCCCAAGACACGTCTCCTGCGTGCTCCAAACCTACGGCCGTCCACACGTGAGAGGAGCACTGAAGAACTGGGGTCAGTTACATGAGCTAGCTTAGTCCTGCACCAGCTACTAACTCAGCAAGGTGCGCCGCTATAGCGGCGCACCTTGCTTAGTGGCTGGTGCAGGACTAAGCTCGCTCATGCAACTGGAGTATTTGCATATTATGTACACCGCTAAATACTAAATACTTCTCAGACGAAACATGTCATCTTGGTTTCTTGAGATTAAAAAAAAAAAATTATATATTGCGCTTACTCTGTTGAGAATAGAAGAGAATCTGCAAAGTGCACTGGGGCCGACGTCGGCCGCGTTAGGCCCGCGTGTGTCGGCCCGATGACCTTTTGTGTCCCGGGTGACGCAATGTCGGGTCAGACTCGCCTGGCATCATCATCATCATCATCAGTCCCTTGCCCGAACTGGGCGTTGGGGGGACTGAAAGGCAGCAGCAACAGACAGTGCTCTCCACTGAGTTCTATTTTGGGCGGTGGCAAGCAAGTCTGGCATCTCGAGTTCGGTCCATTCTTTTATGTTTGCGACCCAACTCTTTCTCTGACGACCTCGCCGACGACTTCCTTCGAGAGTGCCTTGGAGGATAGTCTTGGACAAGGTGTTGTGTCGGGTCACGTGGCCAAACCAAGCAAGCTTGCGCCGTTTCACAGTTGCCAGAAGGGGTTCATGTGGGCCCACCAGGGAAGTGACGATGCTCCGTACATATTCGTTGGTCTTGTGCTCGCGGTACGAGATGCGGAGCAACTTCCTCAGGCACTTGTTCTCAAAGGCCTGGATTTTCTTTTCTGAGTCTGCAAGCAGTGTCCAAGTCTCACAGCCGTAGAGTAGAATAGACACTACGAGGGACTTGTAAAGCCTGTACTTGATGGTGAAGCTGATGGAGTTACTTCGCCATATCCTGTCCAGCCTGGCCATTGCGGATGTTGCTGTACCTATCCTGATACGGATCTCTGCTATGCAACTACCGTCTTTGGACAGGGTGGCTCCCAAGTACTTGAAGCTATTGACCTCTTCTAGCTTCTGGCCATTCATGTGAATATTGCTGCTGCTGTCGCTTGTGGTGTTGATCATCACTTTGCTTTTATCCGTACTGATCTCCATGCCATAAGACCCTGCGCTACTTGAAAGTTTGTCTGTCAGGTTTTGGAGCTCACTATTGCTGCCTGCCATGAGGTCAATGTCGTCTGCGAATCGAAGATTGCACAGGGATCTGCCACCAATAGAGATTGAAGTATGGTGGTCGTGGAGGTCGCCTGGCATCCATGCACAAATCACCAGCATATCAATGCAAAGCAGTGTATTACACTCGGTCTCTTTTGTTGAAATCATTCAAAAGGGCTCCCCGCGTCAATAGCTGCAGAAGTGCCGTATAGCGTTGCCGACGGCAACGCTATACAACGCTACCGCAGCTGTTGATGCGGACCTTCTCGAATGAGGTGCTTATTGAGAGGACTGAAGGCATAGTGCCGTCGGTCTGACGTCGGCCGGGGCCGCGGAAGTCGGCCCGATGACCTTGTGTGTGCTGGGAGCAATTTTCGGTCTAGACTCGCCTGGTATTCGTGCACACAGTCACTGAATGCCCGGGATATTATTGCAAAGCTGCACTACGTACCTTACGGCTTGTCAGTAACATTCACGGTATTCGTTGATAGGGATCGGGCTGATCAACACTGCAGTGACGCACGCGCCGGCTTATTTTGAAGTATAATTATTGAACACGGCATGAAATTAGGGATCTCTGGCCATCTGTGTGTGTGTGCGTGCGTGTGTGTGTGTGTGTGTGTGTGTGTGTGTGTGTGTGTGTGTGTGTGTGTGTGTGTGTGTGTGTCCGTGCCTGTGTGGGTGTGCGGGTATGCCGGTGTGTTTGTGCGCTTGTGTCCGTGCTGTGTGTGTGTGTGTGTGTGTGTGTGTGTGTGTGTGTGTGCGTGCGTGCGAGCGTGCGTGCGTGTGTGTATGTGTGCGCATGCATGCGAACGTGTCAAGTCTGTTTACTTCGACACACACCTGCGTTTCACCTTTACCTTATTAATAAACACCCAAGCCCCCAATATCGGGTGTTAAGTCGGGCGGCCATTGACAAAAACCTACTTCTAGAATTGATCTCTCCGCATGTATTAATCCGCCGCTCCTTTAATTCATTCAGCCCGACGCACGTATTTCCCAAATTTTGGAGGCGTCATCTAACGACTGTGCATCTGTTGCAGGAGATGGATTGACCATGATAATTCAAGGGTCTGTAGTGCGTCAGGGCTGAATGAGTTTAAAAACAATTTAAAAAGCTTAAACCGAGATTACACGTTTCGTCTGAGGTGTAATACAGTTGCCTCAGCTGGCAAGAGGCATACATTCTCACGAGCCCCTGCATTTGCAGGGGCTCAAGAGAATCTATGTCTCTTGTAGATGGAAGGGTGCCCGGCTTCGAGTCTGAACAAAAATTCTATGTGGGGCTGATATGAACTAGATATTATTTTCACGGCCAAAAAGAAGATTACATCCTGTTCTTCAGCTCGGTAGATTCCAGGGTTGTGTGGAGACATTTGGCACAAATAAACCAAGGGGGTAGATATGAGGTTTAGGTTAGAACAAAAAAAAAAAAAATGTTTTAAAGAAACGTATGACACTTCTAAACAGTTTTATCTGACTTGCTGTTATTTTAGGAAGGTTACAAAGTAAAGTAGGTTATAGCACTGTCAGGGGAGAGAAATGTGCATGATCGACCAGTGATCATAGATCTACTGTGGCCAAAGCACAAAAGAAAAAAAGAAAAGAAAAAAAAAAGAGACAGGAAAGAGAGGGGGCGCTAAGAAAGTGACTGAAAGCAATGCATATGGAAGCCCCCCCACCCCACCCCCGAAGGGGGGCGTATCACATATCCACTGTTCCAGCCACTCAGTGCATGGAAATTTAAATCTAGGTCCCCCAAGGGGGGTCCAGATATTTAGCCGGTGTGGACAGCTGTTTCGGTCTTGGCGACCTGCTGTTATTTGTTTTCAAATCTAATATATTCTCGACTAGCTCAGTGTTTGACATAATTACTATAGAAATGTTGAAGTTACTTTAAAGATTTTTCTTTTGTATGACTAGAACATCGTGAACCTGTGTGTAGTTTTGTGTGTCTAAGATTGACTTGCATTCCTTCTGCTTGCTGTCTGCTTCAAAGCATGCATCGTAACGAAATGTGTATCTTTAAAACTTAATGGCAAAATGGTTTTGTCATGCATGTTGACTAGACTGATATAATCTTACCGCTCCAGCCGGATGTTCAACCCCTTCCACTGGACCGCAGATTGTGTTTCTAAAATTTGTGTTAACTCAACGTGCACACAAAGTGGTGTCAGCAAGAGGCATAGATCCTCATGAGCCCCCGCGACAGCGGGGGACTCATGAGGATCTATGCCTCTTGCAGTTGGGTGGTGAACATTTTTTTCTGGGCAGTGAAGGGGTTAATCATCTCCGCTCCATGCAAAGTCATCGGCTTATCTTCCAAAAAAGTGTTAAATGTCACTGCAGTGATAAAACAAACAGAAACATGCAGTGACGTAGTGCAAAAATTGGATGTCAAAAATGTAAGGCTGTGTGCGGGTCTGTGATTTTTGGAGCTTACGGCTCAAGCCCTTAAAACATCTAAAAATCACAAACCGGCATACTGTTCCCTCTATTATTACCCCTTTAATCATCAAGAGGTAGATTGAACGCAACCACGACAACAAATCAAGGGTCGTGCATTTGTCGGTCTAAACTAGTCGAGAACACGACTATGAACAGTGAACAGAGCTAAACTTCTTTTCGAGTGGGTTTAATCCGCGTGTCATCTAAAGAGTAGTGTCTGATTAGCTTGGGGCCTAAGAGGCGTCAAGCTAATCAGGCACCACCCTTGAGCTGTCAGCAACAAGCCAACATACGACGGCCGTGATTTGTAAAACCAGCACAAGGCAGTTGAGCCGTTTTTAGGCACTGCTTGTTCAGACGAGTCTGAAATTTGAGCACTGACTCGGGAACGAAGAGACTTTTTTTTTTCCTCCAGATCTTATACAGGCGGATGTTGACGCAAGGATGATTAGTACATGTATTTCACTTGTGCCTCTTGCTGTGCGAGCTAGTGTGCATTTCCAATCTTTCTTACCTGAACTCTCGTCTGTGGATTTTTTTCTCTCCAGTGGCGGCTGCCGCGGTCATTGCCTTGCGGATTGTTTACGCCCTTAAAGTTCAGTCAGATATGTCAATGCATTTGTGATTATTGGCATCCCCAAAGACCGCCGCCCATGTTCAAGAGGCATAGATCCTCATGACCTTCGGCAATCGCGGGGGCTCATGAGGATCTACGCCTCTTGCTCGCTTAGTCATGTTTCTGCATGTCCCTTGATCTGATACTAAAGGAGCAACCCGAACCTGCTCATTGTCGATGTTCGCTAAGTCCGTTATGTTATGTAGGACTGCGGACTACAGTTTTAGTTTAACTTGACGAGTTTGCCGGCTTTACCTAGCGGCCTTTTGATCCACTTACCACCAGCCGATTCCATATAAATTCAGGTTTATCTGGTTCTTAGTGTCTGCGAATTAATGTAAATTTATCTAGGAACATTAAAAAAAATATTTCGCTTGCAAATAATTGAGGAGCCTCATCACTTTCCCCCCAGCGTTGCCGCTCAGTTTTGTTTTACGAGGGATCAACCAGGCTATCTCCTTTCTTCGTTTGTGTGTGTGTGTGTGTGTGTGTGTGTGTGTGTGTGTGTGTGTGTGTGTGTGTGTGTGTTACCTTTGCAGCAACTTATTACTAAGCCTCACAATGTATACTGTGTTCTCTGTGCTAAGTCGGCCAAACACTGCGTTTTGCCCGCAGCTTGTAAATACCTTTCGGCCTCAGTGCTCGGTGTCAATGAGACGTGGAACCGTTTGTTCTTTGTGCCCGATATAGAACGGGTTATGTGTTGAACTGAACAAAAGTACGCCCGCCAAACTCACTTTCTCTCTCTCTCTCTCTCTCTCTCTCTCTCTCTCTCTCTCTCAGTCGCGCGCGCGCGCGCGAGAGAGAGAGAGAGAGAGCTGAGACTGAGAGAGCTCGTCGACATTATCTTGTCACTGGCGGCACTTTTAACAACTGGCACTGACAGATATTGTCGAAAGTGTACCATAGTCACTGAGAAAAACTTGTAGTTCAGCTTGATTCAGTTCAACCCCCCCCCCCCCCCTCCCCCCTCCCCACTCTCCCCCCCCCCCCACACACCCCATCTCTTAGACCACCTACGCCCCGGCCTCCCCCTCTCCCTATTATCGCTGCTGAACCAGTCTATCGCTGAATCTGTCGGTGTGACGGTATAATGTTATGGCGTATAGCGTAACACTGAGGGTGTACTACTTCGCAGCATACAAGGAGAAGGCCTTCTTCGCACTGTCATTAAGCACAGCTTGCTTACAGTACACTCTGCCTATGCAAAAATACCTACCTCCACTACGAATAGCCTGCATTAATGCACGAAAACTGCTGCCCGGATACACGATCTTGTCTGTGTACAAACTAAAAAATGTTGCCTAGTAACCACTGACGCTACCGCAGATGGCTGTGCGACACTAATCGAATGATGAAATCCTTTGAGATGCGTAGATTCTCATGAGCACTTGTAGCTCGCGGGGACTCATCAGGCGATATCTCGGAATGAAAACTTTTGTTGTTGCTGCTGTTTTTTGTTTTATTTCAGTAGAATGTAATCAAAATGTAGTCCGACCAAAATGTAGACCATCATGGAAACGCAGTGCCAGTAATTTGCAACTGCCGCAGGGCGCCTGGCCTCATTTGAACGAGTGACCTTAAAGTCCTGTGCTTCATACTTCAGCTCATGACCATGACAGTTCAAGAGTTGTGCCAGAACAGCTTGGCGCCCAGAGGCGCCAAGCTATCCTGGCACCACTCGACCTGTCGTGGTCAGTCTATCTTCTGAACTATGTGTCTTCACAGGACAACTCATACATTCTTTTTTTTTTTTACCCCATGATTTAATGGGCTAAGCAAAGCTGTTTAAGTGGGTTGTACAGGATTAATGCTCACTCATGTAACTGAGCCCTGCTACTTAATTCCTCATCCCGTGTGAGAAGAAAGGATTTATAGAACTGTCACACTACAACAAGATAGGGGGCGAGCGGGATAGCGCACTGGAGGTGTCAGAATAAGTTGAAGTATCCCGCCGTGAGTTCAGTATCACATTTTGTAGTCTTCAGAGAAAAAGTCCGTATTTCTGTATTTCGACAGTCGGGCACCGGTTGTAAATGTTACAAAAAAAGTCACCTCTTTGTGGATTAGAAAGTTGTTCGTTAACACGGCTGTATTTGGCAGATAATCCTGACATCAGTTTAAACAAGAGTTAAATTTTTAAAAGTGTCTCCAGAAGATCCGCTTTTAGTAGTGTAACACTGGCCGTTTAACCGTGCTTTAAAACTAGTACTCGAGAGAAAGTAAATTAATGTGCAAGTCTGGCATTGCTGGGCAGAGTTGTTTTCAAGTACACGCCCTTTTTCTTGTGCATAAAAAATAGATTTTCTACAAATCTGGGCGCACACTCACGGAGTCTGATCCAATGGTCTTGCTTGCTAAAAAAAAACCAACAACAAATAGTCTCATTTACGCCCGTGTTCCTCATACTCAGGAACTTAACGAGAATTCAGCCAAAGACTAATGCCAGACTGACAAGATAAGCTCGGCAGGTTGATGTAAAGTGAACATCTACAAGGCGGCCGTACTCCACCTAGTTTGTCTTGAAGTGAATCTCCTATCCCCTCTGGTTGGGGAGCTCGGCTGGAGATAACGCATCGAGCAAGAAGCATAGATCCTCATGAGGATCTATGCCTCTTGCGGGTGTGTTGCAGGTTTCGGCCGTTAGGGTGAGTCAGTTTCGACTGCGTTGGATATAATCTCGCGTGGCGTTCTAACTCGTTTGGCTCAACCCCAATTCCTTTTGCAT
Source organism: Semisulcospira habei (assembly GCA_036245525.1). NCBI lineage: Eukaryota > Metazoa > Mollusca > Gastropoda > Semisulcospiridae > Semisulcospira > Semisulcospira habei. The sequence goes on along the minus strand of BTPG01000005.1, from coordinate 143,710,733 downwards.
ATACAGGTACACCTCCGTTGCCATAGAAACGCACCAAAATCGCAGGAGCCTGTATGGAACACCTTTTGGTCTCTCTCTCTCTCTCTCTCTCTCTCTCTCTCTCTCTCTCTCTCTCTCTCTCTCTCTCTCTCTCTCTCTCTCTCTCTTTGAGTCTCTCACTCTGGTTGTAAAGTCATCATGCAAACATAACAGTTATTTTCTCCTGTTTGCATTTCTTCGTTTACACACACGCACACACACACACACACACACACACACACACACACACACACACACACTAACACACACTAACACACACATACACACACACACACACACACACACACACACACACACACACACACACACACACACCGGCACACACACACCTTTGCGCAGATTTACAACTTCACCAAAAAAAATCTTGTTCACTGCACATCCCGCTGAGTACTGAGTAACTGAGTACGTGACAGTCAATTATATTTTTCTATAACTGGATCTCTCTCGGCCATTAAGTCTTTAATTACCTCTCCCCTCTGCACCCCACCCCACCCCGCCACACACCCCTTGCCTCCGTCCCCGCCCATTCCCCGTCACATGTTTCACTTGTGATTTTTTTTAGGTAACGAAGGTCAAGCAAGATACCTTAACCCTGTGCGCGTCGGTAACGGTTTTGTCGCGATGATTCCGCGACAGGAATTTTACCCCTTTGCGTGTCGGTAGCGGTTTTGTCGCGATGATTCCTATTCGGAATCATCGCGGCAAAAACCGCTACCGACACGCAAAGGGCTAATCCTTCAGTTGTCTGTGGTGCTTTTTGGGGCCGCTCTTGCAATGTCACCTCGCAAAAAAGGCGCTACCGACAGGCGGCAGAGGGTTAATTACTTTCTGGCCTCCCGCACCTCCAGCCCACACACCTCACTGACATAAAAACTCGCCTGTTTTTCTCACTGTGAAATTTAAATCGTCATAGTTAATTACTTTTCCCCGCTCCCCAACCCCACCCTGGTGCTGCTCCCTTTCTTCTCAAATGTCCATCGCCCCACAGCCTTTCAATCACCGGAGTTCTTTCCAGTCGTCACCCGGCCTTAGCCTGTTCTACCCGCTTTTGTGATATTTATGCGGTCGCCTTTTCAGTCTATAACTCAACGGACAGAGAAAAAAGGTCCCTGAATTCCGGCAAGTGTGGGTGCGAGTCAGTTATCATCAAGCTGTCGTGAGAGATATCTGGCACATATCAAACCCGCTGCGACCGTATTTCCTCCCCTCCCTTTGGCTCCTGCGGCTCCATGCCTGACCAAAAGCTTTTCGAGTTTTTCAGTTCACGGATAGTACGACTGTGTCTTCACTTATACCGTGTATACACTATTTAGTTATAACCATTTTTTACACTTTATTATCACTAGGCTGTTGTTGTTTTTTTTTTTTTTTTTCTCTCTCTCTTAATAAAGTTTCATTTCATCTCTTTCTCTCTCTAAGAATGTTGTAGTTTAGCAAGGACAAACACGAAAAGAGGCCTGTGCGCCTATTGTTTCCCCAAAAAATGCGCTAACCCGTACACGCACTAAAAAATGCTAGAGTTCATTTGTTTTTAAATGAAGTTGATGTGAATTTTCAATGATTTCACACAAATTCACCTTATTTTGCGCACGCAGTCAAGGAGACAAGGGACAAAAAAGGAAAGTGAGAAACGGGACGGCTTCGCCTGCCGTCCGCTGTAATATAAACAATTCCGCGATAACGCGGATGCTAAGGAGCTCGTGGGGCCATGTGTTTTTGGAGCTGTAGCGACTGCCTCAGTTCGGAGTAATCTCTGTGTCCGTTGAGTTATATACTGTTTTAGACATTTCGTGTTACGTCTGCAAGAATTTATGCCTCTTGCTGGCAGAGAAGGCCCCATTTACATCTTCAGAATACTGAGAATTCCTTTTATGTCGGTTTTTCTATACTTCGGTTCCACTGTCATTGCCGGAAGTGTTGAGGACATGCTTTCTTCGAAACTTATAAATAAATAAATACAACTTACAACAACAAAAACCAAAACACGTTTCATACAATCAAACATTAACACTCAGGAACACAGATGTAAGTGGCTCCCACCTTTGCCAGGCAAAGGCCGTTGCGTAGGTCCTCGGTTTACCAAAACTAAGTTACACAAGAAGTTTACGTTCATGATTTTTCTACGAAGTTCTCTGGAGGCGCTGCTCCGATTATCGACCATGATAGCTCTAGGGAGATTTTGAGACTAATGATGAACATGAAACCTATAGCTGCCACGGACGATTCAGTCATTTCTCTAACCGGGCTGTTAGAATTCAAAGAACGGTTCTGCCTACAGACGTCCACGGAGATTCCGCTTCATTAGAATTGAAAGGAAGAGTCACTTTATATTTTTTTACATTCCGATTTCTGTCAGATACGTAATGCCCTGTCAGATACTTAATACCCTGACAGTACCTCAGTCAGGCCCCGCCGTTTTTAAGAGGCATAGATTCACATGAGTCCCTGCAGCCGCAGGGACTCATGTGAATCTGTGCCTCTTGCCGGAACGAAATCCGCGATTCCCTGTTCCGCCACAAATTCTGGGTTTTGTTTGTGACAATTGTTTGAGGACAATGCGCATCGTCCCGACTGACACTGATGTAGTGTTCTCGTTTAAAGTTGCAATACAGCAGTTTGAGACAAAAATCATTGATCAGCCGGCACGACCGTCATTTTTTCTTCAGTTCGTGTTTTAGTTGACGATGCCTTTCACTTCTGTTTTCTAATGAGGCACTTGGAAAGGCGAGTGGGGGGTTGGGGTTAATGGGGTATGATGAGGGGTAGAAGCTAGAGGAGAGGGGTGGGGGCTGTTTATGTCCTCTGGGCTGATGGCAGTTTGCAGGTTTGACTGGGCCTTTAAAAACGAGCGACATTGGAGGAAACAAAATGCCGAACTGTAGTGAAAAAAAAATGAGACATGGGCTTTGGGGGGGGGGGGGGGTTGGTCTTGGGAGGGGGGGGGGATTATGTCCTGGGCTGATGGCAGTTTGCAGAAGTTTCACTGGGCCTTTAAATACGAGCGACTGGGGGGGAAAAAGCCGAACTATAGTGAAAGACAGAGAGAGAGAGAGAGAGAGAGAGAGAGAGAGAGAGAATCAATGAATCAATGAATCAATGAATCTTTATTTTACAACGGTGAAGATATTAACACAGTCAGTGACTATGTCATTTTTCGTACCTGCCGTTGCTACAACTACGACTAAGTACAAAATATACATAAAAAAGAGACATCAAAACACAATAATACAAAATATATAGTCCACTAAACACAAACAAGCGCATACGCCGCGCACAAACGCACTCACGCGTCCACACACACACACACACACACACACACACACACACACACACACACACACACACACACACACACACACACACACACGCACACACACATACACATGATTGTTATAATATACACGGACATTCGTGTGTCTACGAATAACTAGATATTATTATTTGAGTAATGTCAGATACTTATAAAGACTTGCCTTGAAACGAGATAATGTCGGAGTGGCTTTAACGTGATGTGGGAGTGAGTTCCACAGTGTGGAGCCCGCAAATGACAAAGTAGATTTAAATATATCGATTCGGGGTTTTGGAACAATATAAAGACCCCTCATGTTCCCATAGCAGGAATCTGATTTTTTAAACAACTCTTTTAGATATTCTGGAGCGCTATGGTTCCACACTTTAAACATCAGTACCCCTTTGTTATATTTAAAATGATTTTGAAGGGGCAGGAAACCAGCTTTACTGAGTTTTTCCTCGGTCGTCAAGTGCGGGTCGGGAAGAATTAATTTTGCCATTCTCCTATGTAAAGAATTTAGTCTTTTTAAGTGGACATCACTGCAACAATCCCACACCGTCGATGCGTAGTTTATATGTGACATGATGTGTGCACTACTGAACAATTTTCTGGTTTCACTATCTGTGTAATACTTTAATTTCGATAACATAAAGACATTTCTAGAGACCGTTTTACAGACATTGTCAATGTGCATCTGCCACCTCAGCTGATTATCAATTGTGACCCCCAATAGACGATGTTCGGCTACCTGTTCTATGATGTCGTCGCCGAGTGATAGATTAAGCTTTAAAGGTTTTAACTGGTGCTTTTGGCGTGTTGCAATAACCATAGATTTTGTTTTAGTAGGATGCAGAATCATTGAGTTGACTTTACACCATGCTGATATATCGTCGAGACTTTTTTGAAGGCCGTTCTCAACTTCACGTATGTCTTTGTTAGCTGTGTGGATTGAGGTATCATCGGCGAACATATCACACTGTGTTGCTTCGTAGGTGAGACTTAGAGGCAGGTCATTGATGTAAATACAAAATAAAAGAGGACCTAAGATTGACCCCTGCGGAACCCCGAGTTTAACATCTTTAGTAGAAGAGTAGGCTCCATTAGCAATTACTTTCTGTTTTCTGTTTTCGAGGTATGACATAAAAAAGGAAACAGCCATGTCGTTTCGAAGATAATGCTTAAGTTTGGAAATCAGTATTGTATGGTTCACTAAGTCGAAGGCCTTTTTAAAGTCAAGATAAATTACACCTGTCAGCTGCGAATTATTCATATTTGAAAGCCATGTGTCTGTTAATCTGCTCAGAGCCGTATGACATGAGTGCCGAGGGCGAAATCCTGACTGAGACGAATGTAGCAACTTTCGCGATTCTAAGTAGTCAGACAAGTGTTTATGTATATGCCTTTCAAGGGGTTTAGATAATACTGACAGCAGAGAAATGGGTCTATAGTTGTTAGGGTCAGTACGATCTTTTGATTTTGGCAGTGGAACGACTTTTGCAACTTTGAGGTCTGTAGGGAATACATTCTTTTGAATACATAAGTTATAAATATAAGTAAGGGTCTCTATGATGTATGGTACAGACAACTTTAATATTTGTGGGTTGATATCATCATGGCCGGAGGACTTCTTATTAGCTAGGTCACTAATTAGTTTGCCCACTTCGTGTACAGCAAGTATGGGGATATTAAATGGTAGTGTGCCAGTTGTTTTTCTGTTGCAGAAATTAACTAAGTAATCGGGGCATATGTCAGCCTCTGTATCACGACTAGGAGTAGTTATCAAATCCGCAACAGACAAAAAATGTTCGTTGAATGTGTCGGCGGAGAGATTACTGGGGATGGTTGAGAGAGTGGGCAATGCCATTAAATTAGTTGGATTTTTTTTTGGGTTCCCCCCCCCCCCTCTCTCTCTCTCTCTCTCTCTCTCTCTCTCTCTCTCTCTCTCTCTCTCTCTCTCTCTCTCTCTCTCTCTCTCTCTCTCTCAAAAGGAATAGACTAAGATTCAGGCACCGGCCATATTCAGATATCGACCAAAAAGAGAGACTGATTTCTTCCCGGTCGAAGCCTGAAATCTGGACAAAGTGAGGAAGAAAAAATGCTAGGGCTGACGTCGGGCGTCGTTCGCTCAGCGCACAACTTTGCGCGCGGGCCATCGACGTTTGAGGTTGACCCGAGCACCTGTTGGTTACTAGGATCGCGCTGCACCCTTTGAGGAGGATATAGCAGCACATGGGATTTTATTAACCCTTGGCTGTCGGTAGCGGGTTTTTTTGTTTTTTTTTTTGTTGTTGTTTTTTTGTCGCCCCGACAAATAAAAAAAACCCGCTACCGACAGCCAAAGGGTTAATTCTTTTCCGCGATTGCCAAAGTCCTTATCATTAAAGCGCATGGGGATCATGCCCACCAAATGAACTTCTACGGCAATCTGGACACGTAGCAGACACACACACACTTGATTATTCTGCGCAGCCGTTAGCACATCAATCTATTTTTAGCTGTTGCTCATACAGCTAATGTAGTACGTATTTATTGAACCGAGCGGAGTCATTGTCAGATTACTTGATTTTAAGACGGACCTACGCTGAACAGGATTCTCCTGTGTCTAAATGAACCCTAGCTAGACTTGTATGCAGCGTTTCGATCGTAGCCATCTGTTGCAGAACGGTGTTTCTTGGAACAGTTATGGGGCAGTAGACTTTTAATCACATATGCCTAGTAATTCTCACCTCGCTAGCACCAGCGACACCAATTTATTAGGACAAGATCAGTCTCTGCAGCCAATCTCCTCTCTCGTGCATGCCCATAATTGGTGCCAAGCTTGGCAGAGACGTACTCTTATTGCTGTGGATGGCATCGGCATTATACTGTCACTGACCAGCTTCTGTGTGCTGTCTGTATTGTCTTGTCCCTAGTCGCTGCCGCTCATGATCAGGAGAATCCCCGCGCTATCATGTATCTGACGAACTTTACATTATTCAAATAATTGGCCCGGATTGCGGGTTTGTTGCGCTGAATGATGCAATGCATCTTGTAGCACTTGCTCGCAGGAGAAGGATTTAACCCAATGACTGAAAAAGTGTAGATTCAACTGCAAGAGGCATAGATCCTCATGAGCCCCCGCGACTGCGGGGGCTCATGAGGATCAATGCCTCTTGCACCCCTATTTGAATCCACGTTCCGTGGACGTCTGGGACTCTTTGCTGTGCAATTAACCGAGATTTCAGAAACACTGACTGCTTCAGCTGGCTGCTAATACTGGTAGTGCTTGATATGCATAGGTAGTGTTTGATACGCTTAGCCTCGGGCCAGTGTCTTCAGAGACGGCTGGTGCGGCCTCTTACCCTGCATGGCCGGATCCAGGTGGGGAGGGGGTGCTTTGGTACTACAGCAACCCCCCCCCCCCCCTCTCGGCTGGCATCAAACTATAAGTAAGTGTGTTTAAAATTGAGTTGTAACGCTTGTGTTTCAGTGCCGTACGTAACACCAGTTAGAAACTTTCAAAAACGTCAGAAGAACAGTTTCGGTTGTGGTGTTTTGATATATACTAGACCCTGGCAATAGAAAAAAAATAGAAGTTGAGCACCCCCCCCACCCCCACCCCACCCCACCCCCCTTAAAAACTGATTGATCCGGCGATCCCATGAGAAGGAAGGATTTTTTTCGTAATTACTAAAGTACGCTACGCAGAGCGACTGCCCTATCCTTAGCCTTTGACAGATGTCAGATTTAGCTCTGTGTCCGTGATGTAGCTCTGGTGCTGATCGATAATGGCGGCGCCAGAACCTGATCGCTTGAAAACACTTTGGCACCAAGAGACATCCGCACTAGCAAGGTCCTCTCTGTGTAGCCTGTGGGAGTCGCCGGGGAGTGGGGGGGGGGGGGGGGGGGGGGGAGAGAGAGAGATATACAGACGAGCAAATGAAATGCGTCATCATTCGAGTCATCGGAAAACACTGAAGTGTTTAGTATGGCAGCACACTGAAGTGTTTCCGATGACTCGAATGGTGTCGCATTTCTTATTCTCGTCAAAGATAATTATGGTACTTTGCCTTTGCTGCTGGTGTTTTGGTTACTATTTATGTGAAAATGTCAGCGTGGTATTATCTTTTCAGTGACCAAAAAAATCCACAAAGACACGTTTAGGTCAGATGCTAGGTTGCTGTTCTGTGATGTTGGACCGTGCGGCCTAGACCCGCCAGGTCCAAAGACACAAACCAGCACACGTTTTTGTCTCAGTGTAACTTTACTTCCCTTTGCACTTCCGTCGGCTTCAGCCCAAAAGACGCACAAATAAACAAACAAACATGTTATGTGCGCAATCTAATCTTCTTGGCAACTGAAGCCAGCAAACGTCATATCTGACCTATTTAATGTGAAACTTGAAAAAGCTTTGTTGCCTCAGTACTTCCCGTTGACACTGACGGTCATGGAAATGTGGGTCGGAGTTTCCCGATCTAAGAAACAATTAATATGACAGTTTATATGCAGGTTTTATGAAATGGATCGACCATAACAGGTGAAGGGTAGTGATTATTCAAACTGTAAATCTTCAAAGAAAAATTCGGTTGAAGGCACTACACTTTTAGCGAAAGAGTTAAGCTTCATCTTCTTTTATTTTCGTCATATTTTGACTATGTATACCCAGTGTGTGAGATGGATCGACCCTTATAGTTCAAGAGTAGTGCCAGGTTAGCTTGGAGCCTTACCAGGCACCGAGCTGATCTGACACTACCCTTAAACAGTCTTGGTTGGTCCTTCTCCTGTCTTGTGTGTTGAAAAGAGGTACCCCACTAGCTAAACGTCTTCGGGCCGAAGACGGCCGCAGTGGACCCGAGGACCTTTTGCCTACTAGGTAAAGAGATCGATAAATCCCTGACCTTTTTTTTTTATGTAAGTGTTGCTGTAGCAGGTATTGAAAAGTATAATATATAAGCTCTTGCATAATGCATTGTTTACGTCCCGCATGCGTTGTATCCATAAAGGTTTCGTGGCCATCGCCACATATGCAAGCTGTAGACTTCAGCCGATCGAAAGAGTTTGATGTCGTGATGTAATGCTGCTGCTTTACTGAATCCATAAGACTTCGATGAGAGTTGTGTGTGTGTGTGTGTGCGTGCGTGCGTGCGTGCGTGCGTGCGTGCGTGCGTGTGTGTGTGTGTGTCTCTGTGTGTGTGTTTGTGGGGGTAGGGGGGAGGAAACCGGTGGGGGAGGGGAGGGGGCATGTGCCGACTACTTTAGGCGGGTCGGCCTGGTCCAGAAACTTCAAAACAATTACCTACTGATAAAAAATCAAGAACTACCACACACCCAACACCACAGGAGTAGACCTTCTCTTTACTTGCCGTGTGACTGGATGTAATAAAAGCATCACAATTTGTTATATTTTTGTGGGAATACACTCTCGTTTTCATGTTCGTCACATTTTAAGCCGCCCTCCATTTTACCCCCCAAAATTAAAAAAAAAAAACCACCCAACAGTTTCACGGCGTAACTAGATATCCGCTGTATGAATACAAAATCGAACAACAAATGTGTGGCACGTCAGCATCTATAAAGCCTTCAGGCGAATGTGACCGTGTCCAATATCGGCACAGCAGCGTGGTGAAGGCAAAACGACAGTATGGCCACGTTTTGTAAAAAAAAAAAAAAAAAAAAAGGGATTTTCATTATATTACAATGCCGAAAATCTCGCTTTTCGCAATTATGGACGTACTGCCTTTTGCCTTGACAGGGTACAAACTAGCGTGCTGGTCGATGAGTTTGCACATTACGGCTCGGAGCCTAAGGTCAATAATTGGTGCCCCCCTCACACCACCACCCTATCCCAAACCCATGCCCCCCACCACCCACCCACCCCCTCCTCTCTCTCTCTCTCTCTCGCTCTCTCTCCCCCCCCCCCCACCCCCTTTCTCCCATAGCACATATTATTATAACGATGTGCTGGTTTTGTAAAATTTGCTTATTGTCTATGAAGGCTATATTACAGATTAGGAGATAGATCAACTGTCTCAGTTCAAGGGTGGTGCCAGAATAGCTTGGCGCCTCCGGCGCCAAGCTATTCTGGCACCACCCTTGAACTATCGGTCAAATTTATTTCAAGCAATGGATGTATCAGGATGTAAAGATAGTAAGTGGTTACGAGTGCAAAACGATCCGTCAAAGGGTGTTGGAGGGAGAGGTGGCGGGATTTCCCTAGAGGAAATAAGGGGGGGGGGGAAGGGGGGGGGAAGGGGGGGGGCAGGCCTTTACTTAATCTACGTTAGAGGTAAACAAACAAATCAAACGCCTTAGCATCCTGGGGTCGGATGTACGCGATTACCTTAGTTAACTCCGTAGCCGGGTCCTATAAACATTGTTAAGTCCCACAGCCCAGACAGGCACATTATCGTTACATCCTCACCCGCCGGCGTTCAGTGAAGCCGTTTGCAAGAGGTATAGATCCTCATGATCCCCCGAAACCTGTGGGGGCTCATGAGGATTTATGCCTCTTGCTTGAACAATTTGCCTTTTTAACTGTCAGACGGAAGGAGGGTGGTATTCGATGCTCAATTTGCTAAGGATCAAAGAGGTGTGTTTGTTACGCTGAATTTGTGTCTCGGAGTTCACGGTTTTAGTCGTGCAGCGAATCTTTTCTGAATGTCTGCAAGAGACATAAATCTGCAAATTGTGTCAAAGCCAGCGTGGCAAAGTCCATGAAAAGGTGCATGAGGGTCTGCAGCTTCAGCGAGCGATGTTGAGACTCATCAGTCTGCGCTCTGTTTACGGACGGGAAAGAGATTTGAAGTGTCAAGTTAGCCGCCATGCATCTTTGCAAACACTCCACTGAGGAGAAAAAAAGACGATTTTGTTCTGTAGCAATGTCTGTTAACCCCTTGACTGCGTACAGAAAGTCCACATTATCCAACTGCAAGAGACATAGATCCTCACGCGCCCCTGCAGATGCGAGGGCTCCTGAGGATCTATGCATCATTTGCTGACACGACTTTCAATCCATTCTCGGCTTGGACGGTTGGGGGTAGATTGGGGGGGGGGGGGGGTGCTCTTTGGCGTTGAGTTAACCAAGGTTTCAGAAAGACAGTCTGCTTTGACTGTCAGTGAAGGGGTTGAGGAGATAGTGGTAAATCAAACTAAAGTGGGACAGTTGCAGTGATCCTGAATCGATTGGTGTTCAGGTTGTACGCCCTAGGCAATAGCTGTCCCCGGCTGGCCCCATAACATGCTCCGGCCTTAGAACCGCCATTATCACTAGTAGTGGCGTGGAAATGCCGACTGCTGCATGCAATTTGAAGTAGATGGACCACCACCCGCCACGATAGCACCAACTCGGGGCCACTCTTGAGCTGTCACGGTCTGTCAGTTTCTCGCGGCTGTTGGTGTTGAAATAGACTGAGTCAGCACAGATCTTGTGATCAGAGGGAGGGTTTGCTAATATAATGCCTCGGCTAAACATGCCGAGTGTGTACGTGCTGGAGGCGAGGTGTTCACATAGGATGACACCCTTGTTTTTGGCCCACACCATGTCTGTCCGGTACGCTGAACATCCTCGGCCCGAACGGTCATCCGCAGTTGGCCAGCGCCAGCCGACAATGGCTGATATCGGCCTGAGGACGTCTCACTTACCGTGGCTTGAGTGAGTTTAGTCCTGTGCCAGCCACTAAGCAAGGTGCTCCGCTATAGCGGAGCACCTTGCTTAGTGGCTGGCGCAGGGCTAAGCTCACTCATGCAATTTGCCCCTGGTTCTAGGGAGTTATTTCATAACTTGGTCGTCTCAGTTCCCACGCAACCGAAAAGAAGCATGCGTAGGTAAGCATGCACAGGCCGAGACAGGTCAGCATGCAGATAAACACACACACTGACGGTCACAGACCCATAAACAAGAAGAAGAAAATGAGAACGGCATCAGTCAATAACAACAACAGCCGGCACTGTACTGTATGTCTCAAACCGTCTGGAACTGAAGTTCATACCTTACTCATCTGCTTCTTGTGCTCTAAAAGTCCATTCTTTACCACCACAATGTCCCCATTGGAATTGCAGTCGAAAATTCGCTGCATCACCTTCAGGCTATGCCGGGTCGAAAAACGCTTATTTCACGAATAGTGTGTGTTGATATACAGTATGGACCTCTTCTATAACAAATGATTTTTTTAAATATATATTTTGACATCTTTGTTGTCCTATGAGACAACGGAACTAAAGACGCCGCTACTCGTAATTGGTGCACGTATATCGAAACTAGCAAACCAGACCAAAAAGGTGACTGCCAAGAGTGTAAAATGCAAAGAAGTACCCAACGGAGAAAGAAACACGCTTAGAAAAGACGGTTACAACACAATTTATTAATATTTCGGTTAAATACCCTTTGTCAAAATAGACAAACAAACAGAGAGATCAGTCGCTACTTATCTTCATTCGCAGAAGGAATGTGGCAACTCTTTTCTTTTCTAAGCGTGTTTCTTTCTCCGTTGGATACCTCTTTATATTGAAACTAGTTTAACCCTTTGGCTGTCGGTGGCGGTTTTTGTCGAGGTGATCGATAGCGAAAGGTTTAATAATGATGGGACGATGTCAAGGCCTACAGTCGAGCTAGCAAGGTTGCAAATTCCAGTCGAGGGCAGACCTTCATGTATGTTATGCATGCCGGGATGACCCATTAGTAACAGATAGTTATCCACGACACAAGGCCTACAAATGGGCTGACTATAAAATGGACGAACAGACGCACTTTCTTGTAAGAGTCCGAAATAGCTCAGGCGGTTAAACGTCGGAGCAGGAGAGCGAAGGGAATCGCCCGGTCGTGGGTACGAATCCCGTCCCGGCCCCGGTAGCTGGACTCACAATCCAGGGGGGAAAACGGATTTGTTCAATAGCATGTCCGTTGTAAGGTCCTGGTAAATCAAAGTGGCACAGTTGGAGTGCGCCTAAGTTGATCAGTGTTCAGGTCGTACTCCATAGGCAATAGATTTCCCTGTCCCCCATAACCCGCCCGTCAGGGCCGTCCATGATCACCTCGGTGCTGTGGACGTTAAACCCGAACTAACCAACCAACCAACCAACCAACCACTTTCTTGTGACAGGGTTTTGACAAGGGTCATGACATAGCCCCAGTTAGACCAAAGGCTTGGACTGAGTTGACAGAGGAAGCCTTGTTGCCGCGGTCAGAGGGACACATTTCATATTGTGCGTGCAGGATGACAGATGTGCATGTAGGATGTAGGACGACATATGTGGCCATGAAGATCTGTGTGTAGCAGATGGTATGAAAATGCTGTCTGAAAAAGGCGAAAGACAGCAAGTCCATTTTTGGTGAAAGGCGACATTTTCATTGAAACACAATGAAAATCTCGCTTCTACCAGAAATGGGCCTGCCGTCTTTTAGGAGGGCAGAATGCTTGACGGACTTAGTAGACAAGAGACGTTGTATATGGGTCATCCGTCAGCAAACTGTCACCCGGACACGGAAGGAAGGACCTAGAAATAGACCATAATTATATATAGGTGTGTGACTCGGGTTAGGCTGGCCTTGTCTCCAAACTCAAGACAAAATTATTGAATTCCTGACTAACGCACTTGAGCTAGAGATAGGCTACGTGACCATAGAGGGACTCTCTCTGTTCATGTACATCCGGCTGAAGCATTCATCACGTGGATTTCTCTCTTGCATGCACTGAACAGCAGCAACAACCCAAATGTGCAAAAGGATATCGGGCCCCCGACGTCGGCCGCCGTCGGCCCGATGGCCTATTGCGCATTAGGAAAGCACGACAACTTTTCAGTAATTTAAACAGTAATTTAAACAGCATCTTAGACAGCATCTGTTCAATGAGAACAACAACCGAAACAGGGCTGCATGTCAGTGTCACTATATAACATCATCATGGCCCGCTTGACTTCGCGAACGATGATTCTATAGGGCTTGCCCACGTCGTCTGCAGGCATTTTCGTGAGGAGGCCAATCCGGGACAGGCAGGTTCGACCGCAGTGGCTGCAGGGGAAGGTCTGGTCAGGGTTCTGAGTTACGACAACTCTGTTTTTTCTCCTGAGCCGCTTGTCCTTGAGGTTAGCTATATAACACCACGGCTACAACCACGAGGAAAACATAAGTTGAGCTGACAAGGTTACAAGTACTTGAAAACAACTTATGTACCACTCATGCAGGTGTCAGTAGAATTGATGTCGCAATCACCGGCACCATCACCATCATTAGTATGCTGTCTCCACCACAGACCCACTGGCATTCGCCCAGGTCCGGGCTAGACTGACCGTCCATGCAGACTTGATAACTCCCAGGCAGCTGTTATGTCACGTGACTGGTGGATATGCGTGATACACCCACGCCCGTTAAGTCATTCTAAACCCATTTAGCGCTTGACAAGTTTCGGATTAACACATTTTGCTCCAGGACCGAAATCCGCAAATTTTGAAGTTGCCCCTTGAAGACTGTATTACACTTCTGGAAACAGATCGAGCGTGATAGTTCAAGGGTTGTGACAGAATAACTTGGCGCCTATGGGCGCCAAGCTATTCTGGCACAACCCTTGAACTATCACGCTCGATCCATGTCTTGCCGTGGCGTGTCGGAGTTGAATGAGTTAAGCCGGTGCGGTATGCGTTCCCACTCCAGAGAAACTTGACAAAACCGTGACAACAAAAAACGTACAGTCCGCCAGCCACGCCTCTCATTTGCACGAGACAAATTCTCATAAGCCCCTGCGGGTGCAGGGGTTATGAGACTCTATGCTTCTTGCTGGTAGAGACCTTACATCGCTTACGTCCTCAGACTGAGGGAGTTATTCGCGTTTACACCCAAAATTGATTACATTATTTGAAAATAATAGTTTTCAGGCGTACTTGAAAATCATTGCAAATCGTTGTCCTCGGGCGTTGTCGACAAATACAAATTAGTGTGTGCTGCTTTGTAATTTTGGACCTTACGGCACGAAGCCGGTAAGATCTAAACATACGAATCAGCACATTATTACGTCGCAATTGATAGATTGATAGGTTTACATTAAATCGTGCTTGAAACTTTATTGTATTAAATCAACTTGTTTTCGGGCAAACTTTGAGAAACTTTAAAAAATCGATCACGTTAACCCCCTTAAGCGTACAACCACCCGGCACTGTTCACAGTACTCATGGCTGCTTGCGCAATGCCGGTTAAGTTAATTGAAAAGTGGAAGTTGTTAAATGTCTGCTTCAAGGACCATTCTCAGTCATGCCTGACATTTCCTTGTATTTAACCATTTGTTTATCACCTAGACCCGACTTGAAAAGTCATTATTCACTCCAGCACCATCTGCTTCATTTCACCTAAGCAAAGACAAATTTGCGTTTTCTATTACAAGTGTTGTGACAGTGTTTGACCTGAAAACATAATAATACACATGTATTGTGTAATGTCGACCCATTCTGAAAGATGGATGCTTTCAATGGTGTTGGACAAATCATCTTATTTAACAGCTAGTTTGCGGCTTGCTATACTTTTTCGTTCGCAATTAAGAAATCATTGTTTTAATCGCCGTGAACGTGAAATTAATGATGTTTTGAACGTCACGGCCTACATCCCGGCGGCAGGAGCGATGCTTTACTGATATATAAGCAGTCGCATGCTTTTAAACCGCAATAACCAGTAAATCCGCCTTTCCAGGAACGACTACAGTCGATGTCAGTCAGCAAGGGGCATAGATTCACATGAGCCCCTGCGAATGCAGGGGCCCATGTGAATCTATGCCCCTTGCAGGTGGAAGGGAATAGATGAGTGACTGGCAACGTGACTCTCTATATGCAGCCATGTGGCTGTGAAATAATTGTACGTTCATAATATGTCGAGAGATCCACTCGACATTTAAAATCGTGATTTGTCTCAAGGATTACGTGTGTGCTGGTCTGTGATATTTTACCTTACGGTTTCTGGGCGGTAAGGCCCAAAATCACAGACCATGACACAGAACGAGTCTGTGCTAGTTTGTCCTCAATGACAAAAGATGACAGAAAAAGCACACTAATGTTCTTCATTAGTAATGTATTCTCTCACGTGTGTGTGTGTGTGTGTGTGTGTGTGTGCGCGCGCGCGCGCGTGTGTGTGTGTGTGTGTGTGTGTGTGTGTGTGTGTGTGTGTCAGTGTGTGTGTGTGTATGTGTGCGTGTGTATCTGTGAGTGCGTGTGTGTGTGTGTGTGTGTGCATGTGTGCGTGCGTAGTGTGTGCCGGTGTTTGCAGAACCAATCCTTTAATCCATTCCTTCGCCAATTCGAAAAGGTCATATCTCTTTCATCGTCAGCTTCAACATCGATCGTGATAGCTCAATAAATACTGACTGGTAAGCTCGGCCGGCGTAGTTCTCCCTAAGCGGCAAGCTAATCCGGCACTACTTTAGATCGAACACAGTCGGTTCATCCACCCCAACTCTTTGCCTACTCAGTACTCAGCAGCGATAACCTGCTGGACACGCGGCGGCAATGTGCGAAGTCAGCGTTGGCGTCATGGCGCAGCGGAATAGCGAGGTTTTGTTTGTAATGAACAACTCACAACAACGTTGGAGGGAGTCGTCCGGCGCAAACGTAACCTCTCCGATACGCGGTCACTTCAATTTGCCGCGTATCCGTATCATAAGTGCGACGTGTCTCGAACCGGTTAACCCGTTTTGCTGTCGGTAGCGCTTTTTGTCGCGATGATTCCTGCAGGAATCATCGCGACAAGCGCTACCGACAGGCAAAGGGTTAACCCCTTGATTAGGACACGGAGATAACGAAGCGCGGCTCATCCTCACAACGCCCCTGCAGTTGCGGATACTCACGAGGCTGTAGCTGTATCTAGGTGCTGCTTTCATGTAGAAAGGTGTGTTCAGTTTCCCACGTTGAACAACTATGCGGCTTGCCGTGCGAATGATGTTGTTACACAGGTTGTCTATCACGATTCGCTACCGCTGTCAGCGGTAGCGACTGAATCGAGGGAAACAACCAGTGTGCGATGGCAGTCAGACCTTTCACTGTTGGCAGCTAGCAGTGACGGGGTTAAATTGATGCTGTCCGCCTCATGAATAAAACAGCGAAACGTCGTGTTGAAAATGACATTTGACAAGATCCTGTGGGCGAATCGTGTATTCTATGATTGTTTCAAAGAAAAAGTTTAAAAGTTTAATTTTTTTCCCGAGCACAAATGCGTGTTTACCCCTCAAAAGTCTATCTTTAACTCATTCTACCCCATCACCGAAATCCTTAAATTTCGCCGTTGTCCTCTGAAGACTGCATTGCAGTGCAGGACACAGATCGACCATGATAGTTCAAGGGTGATGCCAGAATAGCTTGGCGCCCATAGGCGCCAAGCTATTCTGGCATCACCCTTGAACTATCATGGTCGATCCATATCTTGCTGTGGTGCGTCTGGGGTAGAATGAGTTAAACCGTCTTGTTTGACAAGTCTAACAAGAATAGTTTTCTTGACAACGCCAGTTTTTCCTACTGTCCAAAAGTCAATCTTGAAACACCCTTTTTTTGCACGCTAAAATAAAAGTGTGGGGGTGAAAAGAAAAGGGAGACTGGCAGTGCTAATATTTAAAGAAGATTACAAAGTAAAGTAGGTAAGAGCACTGTCAGGGGAGAGAATTGTGCAGTATCGACCAATGATCATAGATCAAGTTTGATCGAAGCACACAACAACAACAACAACAACAACAACAACAGCAAAAAGATAGGAAAGAAGGGTGGGCTAAGTAAGTGACTGGAAGTAGTGAATATGGACCCCCCCCCCCCCCCCGCCCCCGAAGGGGGGCGTATCGTATATTGACTATATTTCCAGCCCCTTGAAGCATGAAAATTTAGATCTAGGTTCCCCCAAGGGGTGTCCATATTGTTTAGCCGGTGTGGACAGCTGTTTCGGTCTTGGCAACCTCGTCAGCACACCATTCGGCATACTGGTGGAAGGCAGGAACTTCAGTTTGCCTACCTGCAAAGACAGCCACATTTTACTGTGGTGTCTGCAGGGGCATACATTCCATGCCTCCACCTAGAGCTAAATTACCATGCACCCTAAGAGAGAACCTACTCTTTTCTTTTCATTTATTACTACAATATCGACTGCAACCCCTTTTTAGTAGGTTTTCTCTTAGGGTGCATATAAATTTAACTCTAGGTGGAGGCATGGAATGTATGCTCCTGCAGACACCACAGTAAAATGTGACTTTATTTGCAGGTAGGCAGAAGTTCCTGCCTTTCACCAGTATGCCGAATGGTGTGCTGACGAGGTCGCCAAGACCAAAACAGATGTCCACACCGGCTAAACAATTCCTTTTTTCTCAATCTTCTGACTCAAAGCCAAACAGAAATAACATTTGAGGCAAAGAAAATGTTCTTCTTCCCACAGTCAATCTTCTGACTCTTTTCCATCATGAATGCAATAAAATAAAAACAAATAAAAAAGCTTCTATATATACTGGTACTAAAAGAAAAATAACAAAAAGAATTTCTCGTAGATAATGACACTTTTAGCCCGCGGGCGTGTTTCATTCGATGACTTTTTAAACAACTATCCCTTTTTGCAATGGAGCGTTGGTTTCTATTTTCAGTGACAACTTGGTCTTGGGACCCTCCTTCCTTACGGTACACAACCGGACGCCTCGCACGATACATTTTGCCTTGACTTCTGACATACGACAGAAAGTGTGTCTTTGTAAGATAGGTCTGCAAGGAAAACCTACCTGTTAAGCCCTTCCGTGCCAGATGCCTCAGAACAATGGCATACTTAGTGAGATATATATACCTGAGGCATACACAATTTATATTAACTCATTCAGCCCAACACACGTATTTCCCATATTTTGGAGGCATCATCTAGCGACTATGCACCTGTTGCAGGAGATGGATCGACCATGATAATTCAAGGGTAGTGCCAGATTAGCTTGGTGCCGACAGGCACCAAGCTAATCTGGCACTACTCTTGAATTATCATGGTCGATCCATACCCTGCTGTAGTGGGTCAGGGCTAAATGGGTTAAAGATATTGAGCATGAGACTCAGATTGTCAGGTGTCGCTTGCATTTCGTTGTTGTTTGTAGTGCTTGGACAGTGAAGTGGTAAACCCATTCGCGGCGAACCGCATCCGTATATGCGGCTTTATGCTGCGTTTACGGATGCGGTTCGCCTCAAATGATTTGCATGAGTGAGCTTAGTCCTACACAGGCCATTATGTGGCTTGTACAGGAGCTAAAGCTCGCTCATGCAACTGACCCCTGGTCTGTGTGCTTGTTTGTTGTTTTTTTTTTTGTTTGTTTTGTTTTGTTTTGTTTTAGGCTGTGAGGCACAAACAGGAATACATGATGTGCTGGTGCGTGATTGTGGCCTGTAGCCCATAACCCTTTACATCCGGCTGAGGTTGAAAGGTTTCAAATTTACCTAGCACCCTATGAAGGTTGCATTACAGTGAAGATAGATCAATCATTTTAGTTCAAGGGTGGTGCCAAAACAGCTTGGCGCCTCTAGGTGCCAAGCTCTTCTGGCACTACCCTTGTACTATGATAGACAAATTTATTTCATGCCAAGGTGTATCAGGATGGAAAGGGATGCATTCTAAAACCCACAGAGCAGCACACTTAACATGTACAACGACGCGATCGACGTTGAACACTCCGTTCTTCTTTGCGGAATGCCTGCAATACGCCTGCGGGTTGCCTGTTTCCTTTGAAACCGGCGTGTGACTAGATGATGGATGCTACGATCATAATTCAAATCATAGGATCGATTCGAGGACAATGCTGAATTATTTTGTTCTCTTTTTTTTTTTTTTTTAAATGTATCTATTTATTTATTTATTTTACTTTCTATCAGATGCGGTGGATAGAGCTATTGATAGACCATGCTAGTTCAAGGGCATTGCCGGATCAGCTTGGCGCCTTGAAAAGGCGCCAAGGTAAACAGGAACTGCCCTTGAGCTGTCATGGTCGAGGAACTTTTCTTGAGACTTGTTAATGCGCCTGGAATGTGCAGCCGATTGGATACTCGGCAGATTATACCAAATGTGATTACTTTTGGGTATGGGGTGGGGATGGAGGAAGAGAGCGAGCGAGAGAGATTGATTGATTGTACATTGCTTAACGTCCCGACAGCAACAAGGCTTTCTCAGGACGTGCCTGCACTGCCTGTGAAAAAAAAAAACTAAACAGAAAATTGAATGTATGTCGCCAGCCGGCCAAATACGTTAAATAAACCTACAACATGGGGCCTAAATAAAGCTAAGACCATTTAGCAACACACATCCAATATCAAGAGCTACAGGCAGTGCAGACAGTAGGGAGAGTTTTAAAAAGGCAAATACAGGTGAATGGACAAAGGGTAGACAGAAACGCATGCCCCAGAATAGAGAGAAAAACCCACCCTGTGGGGCTGACCAGGGTGACCCTGGGAACTAAAAAATACCTAACCCCACCCAAGTCCCCCAGGGCAGACCCGGGTGGGGGGAGCGAGAGAGAGAGGGGGGTGGGGTGGAGAGAGAGAGAGAGAGAGAGAGAGAGAGAGAGAGAGAGAGAGAGAGAGAGAGAGAGAGAGAGAGACATGATGGAAACGGAAAATAACTACACTTAGTTGTGATGCGAGTGTATTCAAGTTATTCTGTCGAGTTTCTTCGATGTTTCACAACACATGTTTTATTCATTAGAGCACTGGCTATTTGTGGAAAACGCGGGGTCCTCAGGAGGGAATTGCCATCGGTAATTGCGCTTTACATTCGCTTTTGTGAACGTAAAAATATATATATATTTTTTAAAAAAAATTATTCAAAAAAAAAGATAAAATGTGTTGCATCCATAAACTCCTTAAAACGTGCCTGCTGTTTACGGCATAGGATTCTCAGAACTTGATGGCACGTCTTTGATATGTCAGTGGTAGTGCTCGGTTAGCTTGACGCGGCACAGACCCAGTAAGCAAAGGTCATCGGGCCGACTCCAGTCGTGCGCGGGCCCATGTGACTGACTTTGGCCCGATAATTGTTTTGCGCGTACTGGGGTGCAGGGTAATTAGGCACTACTTTTGAGATATCGCAATCGAATCATCTCCTGCAGTTGGCTTTGGCGACGGAGAAGTTACCTAAGCGGATATTTGCCGCGGTGAACGTGAGGTTAGTCCCCGGCTATTTCCAACGAGCAACTGCACATTATACACACTTGTGCATATAATTGACGCCTACGGAACAAAGGGGGAGATTGTACGGTGAAACTGGTCTTTCTTGTGCTATCGAGCGACCTTCGGCTCTGAGACTCATAGTTTGACAAGCCCTTCTCTGTAATACCCTGACTTTTTAATTAGCCAATAACAAACTCACTTACATTCGACGTGACCGCCTAATTTCCGCAATGTGGCCGAAAATTGATCGAGTGTCGAACGCACTTGTTGGTTCAAAGTTATACGATCAGTCGCAGAAAAGCTACAATAACTCAATAACAAAACAGCCGCGCAATAGCAGTTTAATGACTTCTTACACATGGATGTCGGTTTGTTGTTCACTCACAGTTTGTATCATGTTGTTCTGTAAATCACAGAACAACACACACTTTGTTTTAACAAGAAATAGCCAGTCATATCATGCCCATCTGTCCATGAAAAATGTCGAACTTAAAAAAAAAAAAAGCCAAACTTCTGCCTATGAATAACGCATTAATACACTTCCTAGATCAGAATGCGGGATGTTTGCTTAATAGGCATTCTCTGAAACAGAAAATAAAAAAATGTCATAAGCTATCAAACACACACACACACACACACACACACACACACACACACACACACACACACACACAGACACACACACACACACACACACACACACACACACACACACACACACACACACACACACACACAAGATGTGGAACTCATAAAATTGATTCCAGCTACCGTCTTTTCGATTTTTGCCACGGCGCATTAATACGTTTCTCATCTTTAGCTGCATGTTTATTTGTCCTTTTTCGTTTCAACAGAAGTAACCAGTGCCCAATATCATGTCAGTGCGCAGATGTCCTTAAAGTTTCGTGCTAAATAGCTTTTAGTCCAGAATCCGGCCTTTAGATCAGCCGTGCCGATGCATCAAAAACTGACTTCTTAATGTCATGTTATTTATTTTTGTCTTTGAAAAAAAAAAAGCAGTGACATGTCAATGCGTAGCTATGAAAACAAGAAGATGTGTTCTACATATTAAATCCTTTGCTGCTTGCCTACTGCATTTCGATTTTGCCCTCGGCGCATTGATACACTCGGAAGGACTGAATGACGTCAGGGCTGATCGTCCTATCTGGCCCGAGGGAAAATAACATTGCATTTAGCCAGCAGTCCGTATTTACAAGCTTGTGGACTTAGTCTCTGAATCAAACCGCATCCGCCCACAAAGGAACAGACTCTCATGCGATCCTTGAGACGCAGGGACTCACGAGAATCTGTGCCTCCTGCTGATAGCTATCTTGTTCATTGTGTTGATGGTTCGTCCCCCGCTTACTTCCAATCTCTTTTCTTTGGTACTCTTTAAGTACTGCACAAGCCACTAAGCAAGAGCACCTTGCTTAGTGGCTTGCGCAGTACTAAGCTCACTCATGCAACTCAGGCCTCGTGCTGAGAAAGTTATTGTGGCATAGGTTTGACACTGTGCAGCGCAGCTTGTTCGATCGATGGTAGCAAGGTTGGTCCACATAAGCTTGTGACATTTCCGTCCTTGCCACCAGCTAACAGTTGAAGAGCCGAGTCGAGGTATTCACAGACATTCTCTATAACAGACGACCAGGGCCATTTTGGGCGGGGTTTCAGTTGCAGAACTGACTTCATCGTTGGTGTCAGGTTCCCATCCTGGCTTCGTCACATCTTGCGATGTATTTAGATGAGATAAAGTAATATTTTATAGTCCACCTGGGGATCGGAATTTCTTCTTTTACTTTTAAGACACCCTTTATTCCATTTAGCCGTCTTAAAGGCCTTACTTTCTAAATCATCTGTTGGTTCGCATTTCTTCTTGCCGTAGCCTCACGCAGACCGAGGATGATGGCTACCCCTAGTGCGCAAAAGGTCATTTGGTCGACTTCGCCCCGAATGTCATTTTGCTTGATGGCTTAGGAAATGACCAGTCGCAGCTTTACAACTAGTGTGTGGATTAGTGCAGCTGGTCAGTTTTATTATTAGGTAGTACTTGTATAAATATAAATGCGAAATAAACCCCAGTGGTACTAACGAGTAATGTTGCACATATTTTATAACTGATATACTCTTTTTATTAAAAGCTCTAAGCTGTCCTGATCCATTAGGGACGCTACTAACTACACTGTAATTTGCACATATTTTATAACTGATTTAATCTTCTTTTTTTTTTTTTATTGAAAGCTCTAAGCTGTCCTGGTGACGCATTATCGTGTCGTCAATACCGAGTTGTTTGTGGCTTATACGAAGTATGGAGAGGGTGAATTAAGGATTCCAAATCGGTCTAATCCGCCTTGACACAACCATGACCTCATGCACGCCATTGCGGGAGACTGATCCACCCGTGAGAGTCCAAGGGTAGTGCCAGATCAGCTTGGCGCCTCAGGCGCCAAGCTGATCTGGCACTGCCCTTCAGTGGACTCTCACGGCTGACCAATCTCCCGGCCATAGGAGATGCGCATTACACAGTCTTTACAGACGCCTGCTGAAGCCGCGAAAGTCATTGTCCGGTGTGAATTAGTTCATTAATCATGCATTCAACATAAGCATGCAACAGATCGCAGATTTCAATCGCATGCACTACGTCCACCGTTGTGGAGCGACGTTTTACATCAACCGTGACAGATCAGGGATGGTGCCTTTCAGATTGAAGCGACTCGAGCCTCCCCAGGAAATCGACTCTACCATGACAGTTCGGTCAAAACTATAATGCCTATTTCTAGGTCAGTTTGCCCCACTTCACCGACGACCGTATTTCAAGGCTCAAGTTAGTGCCTCATTGGCGTGGGTGCCGCTTGGTGGATGTCTGTCCAAGCGCCAAGGTAACTAGGCGCTATCCTTGAGCTGTCGTGGTTGCTCAGTCTCGCGTTGTCTTTAGCTGGCTGAGGACGTGGAGGGTGTATTTGTAGAGTGCGTGCATACCGAAGCATGCTGCGTCTAGCCAACCAAGTACGGCCGCGATTTTGGAGACGTTCCGCCGGCGGAGCGATCGATGAGGTTTTCAAGAAGTGTATGGAAACGCTGGCATCATCTACTCATGAGAAACGGTGATGTAAATAGTGATTATGCATAGCTGTGGAAAAGTATAGATCTTCCTGTAGCGTATTAAGGCAAGTATGTGCGGAGCGGCTGTATCTCCTGTGAGTGGACTTGGTTCGCTTCAGGAAATATGACCACCAGCTTCTGAGGACCGAGAATATAAATTAACGCAAATACGTGGCCAGCAAGAGGCATAGATCCTCATGAGTCCCTGCGAACACAGGGACCCTTTAGAATCTATGCCTCTTGCAGATGATCCACACAAAAATCGATCGATACGGCTTCGGGAAGGCGTTGGGTGTGCATACATTAACCTACATACATCCATCACATGATAATATAATACGTGTGCGCCTTGAGACAAGGCCGGCCGGCATTTTTTCATCATTCATTTTCACCGAATAAAACCGTACTTGGCACGCTTGATCATGGAGATTACTGGCGGTTAGCATTCATTTTGGGGTGCACTTTACCAAACACTATGCACTTTACGCAATGTGTACAAACATGACCAAAGAACGACAATGCCTTTGCGCTGGTGCTATGGCTTCGTGACAGAGTTTGCACGGCTTCGTTGACCTCTGTAGTCAAGGCTTGTTTCCGCCTACTCTCAGATCAGTCGTACTTTGATGTTGTTGTTGGTGGTGGTGGTGATGGGAGGTGGGCCTAGGGAGGTTTTCCGTAATGTCATTCTTGTCACGGGTTATATAAATGAAAGCAAGAAGAAAAAAATATTTCAGCTTCCGTCATGGTCAATGAATTTCTTCCGGATTTTACGTTCCTTTTAGCAGCCGCTGTTTCTGTATGTGGAGAAATTGGCCCCGTAATTGAAAGGGTTAATTGGCCAGAGCGTAGAAAGGACAACAAAAGTGTGTCCTACAGTGTGATTTTAGTCCTTACGGGCAAGTGCCGTAATGTCCAGAATCACAGACCAGCAGATGAATATACTTCCTGTGAGTTCATGGTCTCACGCTGGTTTATACCACGATGACATTTGTTACCGGCTTTGACACATGCACTGCACTGACGAGCAAAAGAAATGCGACATCATACGAATCATCGGAAACACGTTTTGCTCGTTGTGTACAACATTTATTTTGCTCGTTGTACATTTTAGCAACAGGAAACAGAGCTTAACTCATTCGCGGCCAGCCGCATCCGGATGCGCGACATAAGTCGCGCATCCGGATGCGGCTGGCCGCGAATGAGTTACGTGTACTGTATGTGCACTTACGACAAGGAATTGTTGATACGACAAGTACATCGTTGAACGGCATTTATTCTCAAGAGACATAGGTCCTTGTGACCTTTGATGACGTAGATAGTTCTCAAGTCGATCCCAATGGCAATACCCAAAGCGACCTTCTCTGGACAGGCAATAAAGGATAAACAGTTTTCATTTATTACTACAATATCGACTGCAACCCCTTACCCCTCCCCCCCCCCCCCTTTTGGTAGGTTCTCTTTTAGGGTGCATGGAAATTTAACTCTAGGTGGTGGCATGGAATGTATGCCCCTGCAGACACCACAGTAAAATGTGGTTGTCATTGCACGTAGGCAGAATTTCCTGCCTCCTCCAGTATTGCCGATGGTGTGCTGAAGAGGTCGCCAAGACCGAAACAGCTGTCCACACCGGCTAAATATCTGGACCCTCCTTGGGGGACCTAGATTAAATTTCCATGCACTGAGTGGTTGGAACAGTGGATATGTGATACGCCCCCCTTCGGGGGGGGGGGGGGGGGGCTTCCATATGCATTGCTTTCAGTCACTTTCGTAGCGCCCCCTCTCTTTACTATCTCTTTTTTTTTTTTTGTGCTTTGGCCACAGTAGATCTACGATCACTGGTCGATCATGCACATTTCTCTCCCCTGACAGTGCTATAACCTACTTCACTTTGTAACCAGTTCGAAATAGCTCCTTTGTAAATGTTCTTAGAGTTTCTTACATTCATGCTTTACACGAGGGCTAACTAACTTATGAAGCCGTTTGCATGTCGCAAAATGAAAAGACTATTCTGCTTCTTTTTTTTTTTCTCTCCTTTGTACATAGAAAAGTTCCACCTAAACGAGCCAGGAGCAGATGAAAACGTCTGTTAGCCACGCAGGTTGTGAAAACAAGGATTGAAAAAGCTTTGTTGAGGCAGGTCAACATTGCGAATCCTTTAGCGAATTTAGCAGTCAAAGTCAGTGGAGCACGTCACTTTAACTCACCAACAATATAGTTAACATTGATACATGTGTGCTGGTCTGTGATTTTGGACCTTACGGCTAATAGCCGTAAAGTCCAAAATCACAGACCAGCACCCAAATGGCAGCTGATCGTGTACGGAGAGAGCTCCGCGCAGAACACCACCCATAAGAGACATGTATTCCCTCGTTAGCCTCAGGGAATTGACCGGTCCTAATGGTAATGTAGACTGACGAGGGTAATTTTTTTAATAAATGTCAGCTATTCGTGGAATCATTTTGCGTTCGCATCCATTAACCCATTCAGCCCTGACGCACTACAGCAGGAGATGGGTCGACCATGATAATTCAAGGGTAGTGCCAGATGAGCTTGGTGCCTGTCGGCGCCAAGTTAATCTGGCACTATCCTTTAGTTATCATGGTCGATCCATCTCCTGCAGCAGTTGCATAGTCGTTAGATGACGCCTCCAAAATTTGGGAAATACGTGTGTCGGGCTGAATGAGTTAACTTGTTCGAGACGTGCCGGGTCCCCGGCCGCGCCGCTATCGATCCGCAAGAGGCATAGGTCACCATCACTGATGAGCGCCCATCAGTTCATCATCTCCAAGGTTGCTGTCGTCCTGACTGAGTCAAATGATAATGCCGTCAAATGTTCCGTTTTAAATCTGTGTGTGTGTGTGTGTGTGTGTGTGTGTGTGTGTGTGTGTGTGTGTGTGTGTGTGTGTGTGTGTGTGTGTGTGTGTGTGTGTGTGTGACATACAGAAAATTATTATCAACTAGCTGTCACGTTTTGACGCAGCAATCAAATGTTTAATCAGTTGTGACTTCATAGTTGATACTACGAACTTTCAGTTATGACGTGCAAAGGCACTCCTTTGGTATAGGACCATCGCTGGCTTGTTCAGGAAACTCTACTTTCTTCTAGTCATACAGCTCCCTTTTTATCATCACAGACTCGGGTGGACCTGCGGCGGCATCTTGTGTGTATATTCTACACCGCTAATCCCATGTGCTCAATTATTCATCCGCCGAAACCGGCCTTCTGCATCCGGAGTTGTCCAGACTGTATGAATAAGTTATCCACAACTGTCTTCCCCCGCTGATTTCTCTACCTTTTTTCGTCGCAGATTCAATGCCTAAAAGCGACCTCCCTATGTCCCAGATGCAAAACTTTGATGTACGAAGCGTGTGCGAGAGGTACAGATCCTCATGAGCCCCCCCCCCCCGAATGCGGGGGCTCATGAGGACCTGTGCCTCATGCAGATTGGTGTTGACGTCCCTAGAGTCCTTCGGAATGCAAAGCTGTAACGTGCAGTAGCTCAGCTTAGAGGTATGGATGCCCAACAGCTCCCGCAATTATGGGGGCTCATGAGGTCCTATGCCTATTGCAGGCAGGTGGGTGGTGATTGTCCACAATGTGTCAGTATGGTGTGTGCAAGCAGTTGGCGTTCTGATTGTTTTCTGCGATGCCTGACCATAGGGAGGCAAGGTTGGCATTTTGTTGGACACCGTTGGGGTCCTTTATAAAAGAGCATAGTTCGGTGGATTTCGGTGTTTTTACATTTAGCACCGAACTTTCTGTTTCAAACTTAGCATCTTACTCGTGTAACCCATGCAAATGATGATGCTATGTTATTTATTTACGTGGAATCAATGACACAAAAAGTCCTTTTCTTTCATGTTAAGTACAAAAACGGTCAAAGACTGGCCCTCTGTTTCGTTGAGATAAATAAATAGGTATAGGTCGCCAAGTATAACTGTCGCGTTTTTTTCTGAGTGCGTGACTATGTTTTACATGTAATATATGTATTTTTGTTCACGATCACTGGAACTGAGGCAGGGACGATATTTTGACAATGAGTCCATGCCGATTAGTGGTTGATTTCCATGCGTTTCGGTGGTTTTTGCGTCCGCTCGTTAGCACTTTGGCTGTCGGGTGCGGTTTTTGTCGCGATGATTCCTGCAGCGTTTTGACGGTTTTTTTTTTTTACACTGTTTACCACCACCACCCCCTCCCCTCTCCGAACAGAAGGTGTAGAAACATAGGAACTCCGACTCAACCAATCGAGCGCGAAGCCATCGTTACATACACCGTAAACCAGGAAATACCACGTCTAGACCTCATTCAGCCTTTGACACGGGGTCGA
The DNA here is from genome assembly GCA_036245525.1 of Semisulcospira habei. Classification (NCBI taxonomy): domain Eukaryota; kingdom Metazoa; phylum Mollusca; class Gastropoda; family Semisulcospiridae; genus Semisulcospira; species Semisulcospira habei. The sequence goes on along the minus strand of BTPG01000005.1, from coordinate 143,682,863 downwards.
CTCCAACTGACTCTTCCTCCTTCTTTTGAGGAACGCACAGAAGACGTTGATGAACCTTACCAGCCAGAGGCATAGATTTTTATGAACCGCCCTACAAATTGCAGAAGCATTTGAGGATCTGTGCTTTTTGCAGACACAAACATTTCGCTGCAGACGACCGTAAATTGCAGTGACCATCAATAAATTCCTGGTCTTTTGTCACTAAAAGCAGTATAGTCTTTTTTCGGAGTCGTTGCAAGTGGCATTGATCCTCATGAGCCCCTGCATCCCGTGGATGCTGAATGGTTTTGCAGGAGACAGTTGTCATTTCCTGTGACCACGAGAACGACTTGTGTCTCAGCGAGATGACATTGCCCTTGTAAGTGGAGTATCTGTCGGTATCTGAGCGTTACAGGGTCCGGTCGATGTGAACTGAGTTTGTATAATGACTGTTTTTTAGACAAAGTCGCAGGTGAAAGACTACCCATTGCGCAAAGGCTATTGGGCCGACGTCGGCCCCCGTTGGCCCGCGCACGGCGAAACGTAGCGAAAGGGGGCGGGGATGGGAGGGGGTTGAGTGGGGGTGGGGGAGTTTGAGGCGCAGAGACAGAGACAACCAAGGGGTGGTGAGCCTCAGGTTACGTAAGGCTGTAGGTGACAAACCTCCAGAACGTTCTTCAAATATTTGATGAAGTATTTAGTATTTAGAAAGACGGCTTTGGAGGCCAAAGAAAGGAACGTTTTGGAGACAGCTGTAAAAAAAAAAAAAAAAAAAAAAAAAAAAAAAAAATGAGCAAAGTAATGTGGGTTACAAATAAGGGGGGGGGGGGGGAGGCGGTGGGGGTGCCTGCTATTCTGTTCACTGCCGGATAACGTGATTTGAGTAGGGTCTAAATTTGTCATTTCTGTGGTTAAAAAATCTCTCTCTTTCTCCCACCTCCCTTTCTTTTCGGAAAGACCCGTCTTTTAACCCCTTTTTTACGGTTCCCTAGAGATGCTGGAATCATTCACAGACCTAGCTCATAATGTAATTAGGTGCGACATCTCTCATTAGTTTGCCTGCACTTTAGTTTATTCAATTACTTCAGTTTGCACCAGTACAAGAGCAGAAGACTTGAGTCGTTGCCATGGAAGACCCGGCCGTGGAACGTAGATCTACTTTCTTCAAGTCGGTCGCTTAGCCAGATGCAGTTGAGAAGTCTAGGGTCTCACGAACTTCTGGGGCCTGCTGGCATGAGTGAGCATAGTCCTGCGCAAGCCAGTAAACAAGGCGCTCCACTAAAGCGATCACCTTGCTTAGTGGCTTGCGCAGGACTAAAAAGCGCACATGCAACCACGGGAAGACATTTTATACCTCGTGTTCTTAGGACCAGTGTCATCGACTGACTCAGGTCATTCATATCAGTATTTCACTAGCCGGTGATCAACTGATTTTCCTCACGGGCCGACGGCCGCCCAAGTTGGCCCGCGCACGGCTGGGCAGCCGTCGACCTGAGGACCTTTCACTTACTGGATCTGCTTTGTAGACGGAGCCAAATGCACTGGCGGGCCTGTGAATAAAATAGGCCTCATGTCTCAGAATCAAATACGCTGTTCAGTCACGTCAGCACTGAACTCTTCAAGTGAAGCCGCACCGCCGGCCTGGTCCGCGCGGGTCACAAGTTGTTGTGAACGTATCATTTGCCCTTTATATCGACAGTTTTGTTATTTATTGTAATTGTGATCATGACACAACTGTTTTGAAGGATGCAGGGTGTCATTAGTCCGATAACTGCGAGTCAGTTTCCACCATACGGTTATGACGCCATTGTGTTTGATTTTCCCTCCCTTGTTTCATAGTTCGGTGGGAGTTAGGCAGATGTTATGTAGTTAGAGCAAACACTCGTGGCTAATTTGAGAGAGAAAAAAACCACGGTGTAAGACGAAACCTTCTACCGCTCTGAGAGAGAGAGAGAGAGAGAGAGAGAGAGAGAGAGAGAGAGAGAGAGAGAGAGAGAGAGAGAGAGAGAGAGAGAGATGAAATGAAATGAAATGAAATGAAACTTTATTTCTCAACGGATAAAGTAATTAGCACGTGTGCCATTTTTCATACTTGCCGTTGCTACTCTACAAACACAGGATAATAATTGTAATACTAATAGTACCAAATTACACAAAGAAAAATTAGAAAACATTAAACATGAAGAGACATTAAACAAAATTCATTCATTCATTCGGTCATACAAAAAACAAACGAAAAATAAAAAGTACACGCAACGCGCGCACACTGACACATACACGAGAGAGAGAGAGAGAGAGAGAGAGAGAGAGAGAGAGAGAGAGAGAGAGAGAGAGAGAGAGAGAGAGAGAGAGAGAGAGAGAGAGAGACTTGTTACTTACTTACTTACGCCTGTCACCCCTACCCGGGTATAGGCCGTCGACGAGAGACCTCCAGCAACTCCTGTCCTGTGCTTCTCCTTCGATTCTACTCCAGGTGGTTCCCAGTCTCTTGATGTCTGCTTGGAGGTCTCGACGCCAGGAGTTTCTCGGCCTACCTCTTTTCCTCTTTCCCTGGGGGTTCCATGACAATGCCTGCCTAGTGATACTGGAAGCTGGCTTTCTCAGACTGTGACCGATCCATCCCCATCTTCTTCGCCCAATTTCATTCTCTGCTGTTATCTGCTCTGTTCTCTCCCAGAGTCTGACGTTGCTGATCTTCTCTGGCCAGTGGATTTTCAAAATTCTTCTAAGGCAACTGTTCATGAAGGTCTGTACTCTGTTGACTGTGGTTTTTGTCAATCTCCATGTCTCTGCTCCATATAGGAGAACTGCTTTTACATTGGAGTTGAAAATCCGGACTTTGGTGTGTTGTGACAGCTCTCTGGAACTCCACACTTTTATCAACTGGAGAAAGGCTGCTCTGGCTTTACCGATTCGTGCTCTGACATCTGCATCAGTGCCGCCTTTTTTGTCTATGATGCTCCCGAGATAGGTGAAGGACTCCACCTCCTCCAACGGGGTACCAGCAAGCAAGACTGGTTCTTCCCTGGTTGAGTTCAGCCTCATTGTCTTTGTTTTCTGTTTGTGAATGGTGAGGCCCACTTGGGACGAGATGTCAGCAAGCCTCGTGGTCTTGTCCTGCATTTGTTGATGAGTGTGGGACAGTAATGCCAAGTCGTCTGCAAAATCGAGGTGTCCGTCGTCACACAGACGGCGAGAGGACTGAACTGTGTCCACAGTGTCCACTGTATTCCACTTCGTCTGTGCTCTGTGGTCATCTTCATGACCCAGTCTATGGCCAGTAGGAAGAGGAACGGAGACAGCAGACACCCCTGCCTGACACCAGTTCTGACCTGGAGCTCTCTGGTGAACTGCCCTTCGTGGATCACGCGACATGTCATGCCATCATAGCTGCTCTTGATCAGGCGGACGAGCTTTGTGGGTACACCGTAGTGTCGTAGGAGTTTCCACAGATTCTCTCGGTCCACGCTGTCAAATGCTTTCTCATAATCCACAAAGTTGACGTACAGCGGGGAGCTCCACTCCAGAGACTGTTCCACGATGATGCGGAGAGTGGCGATCTGGTCTGTACATGATCGGTTCTTCCTGAATCCTGCTTGCTGGTCTCTCAGCTGGGGGTCAACGGAGCTCTTCATTCTCTCTAGGATGATCCTGTTGAAGACCTTTCCTGGTACTGACAGCAAGGTGATTCCTCTGTAGTTGGAACACTTGCTGAGGTCGCCTTTCTTGGGAAGCTTGATTAGGTACCCCTCCTTCCAGTCAGCTGGCATCACCTCCTCTTCCCAGATCTTTCCAAACAGTGGGTACAGCATCTCAACTGTTGTCTCTAGGTCTGCTTTCAGAGACTCCGCTGGGATGGAGAGACTTGTTGCTGGTGTTGAATAGTATGTTGACTGGCATGTTTTAATGTATCCAGCTAATACCACTCTAGTGTTTATTTCCCACCGATAACACATGAAAATATTTTCATCGTAAGTCCCGATCTTCTAGACCACAGTCATGTGATTAAACCCCCATGTGGATAGAAGTCTCCGTCTGAACCGGGCGGGTACTGAAGTACTGAAATAAGGTCTTTTTAATAGTCTTGAGCAAGAGGCTTGGATTCTCATGAGCCCCTGCGACTGCAGGGGCTCAGCAGGGGCTCATGAGAATCCATGCCGCTTGCATATGATGAAGATTTCAATGAGAGGGAGAAAAAAAGCTGGCAAAGCTCCTACGGAATATTTTTGGGTCGAGGCGACCTAGTTACTACGACCAAAAGGAAGATGACCCTAGGCTTGTTGTGTGTCAACAGAGAAACGTCTCCGTTACTAGATATCGCGTTAGTCGACCGAACGTCTGCTGACCTCCTACAGATGCGACCAGCCAGAGACAAAGAGCTTCACGAGCTCCTGCAATTGTTTTGGGGCTTGTTAGGATTTTGTGCGGAGAGCACTGCGGAGCTAGCTGGCACGCGGCTTTTCTGTTTTCGTCTTCGTCAAACATCTATTCATTTTGATCTTTTGCCAGTGTTCGTCTGTGTATGCAAGTAACTACGCTGGTATTTATGTCAGTAGTTGTTGTCGTCATCAGGTATGCACCCCCAAAATCTGGTGCTAATACATAACCTCTCACTGCCAGTGGCCCGCGATGAAAACTGTGTTGAGTTTTGAACCGTCTTCGTAAATTCGACGTCAGAGACCCCTGTCCGCGTCAAAAGAACATGCCGGATGCAAAGTGGTTTTAGCGTAGGTGCGGGGGCTCATGGGGATCTATACCTCTTGCATTTGGGTGGTGTTGACATTTGTGTCGGCAGTTGACGGGTTAATTAATTACGGTCTCGTGTTGATTATGTCACGCCAAAAGTGTGTGGGCACCACAGATGGACCGTTTCCGGGTTGGGGCATGGTCCGTTGATTCAAGGTCCGACCAGTCATTGACTGCTCGGTTGGACATAATTTGTTATGTGCAGCCTACTATTTCTGTTATTTCTATTGTGTGCCATGCTGCCGGAAAGTCTCATAGCCAAACACCTTTCCATATGGAAAGGTATAGATCATCAGAAGCCCTTGCAGCCCGCAGGAGCTAATGAGACTCAGGACAGCATGCTTGTTTCGTAAGATCATTTTTAGATTTTGTTTTTCTCAGAAACATGAGGTTATTCTGTGACCTGGGGAATATCTCGTGTTCAGTCTGTAGAAATTCTTTAGCCTAACTCCCCGTATAAATATCCGTATGAAGCACAGATGCTCAATGTCCCCGGCATGCTGCATTGGCCTCTTTCTAGCGTGCAGCTAAAAAGTGTGTCCGTCATACTGAGAAATTGATGGGGGCTTTAGGGCGTGCTTCTATGGTGCTTGGTTATAGGTATGGGCGAATCAGTATGTGGCGGTGCCAAATTAAAGGTGTCCTAAGACCCGTGAACAACAACTTATGGCGCAAATAAAGCTTTCCCCTCCAGAACTATCTCTTCCATTTCATAAGCAGAATTTACAAGTCACGAGAGATAGAGCGACCGTTCTAGTCCAGGACGTTTTCAGATTGACTAAATTTGATACCCCATCGACCGTTCTGGCTGAAAGGCAATGTCTGATTGGTTAAACTGACACCTCTGTGACCGTTTCGGTTGAAAGGCAATATCTGATTGGCCTAACTGATATCCGCTCAACGACCGTGGTAGCCTGCTCAAGGATAGCTAATCAGGCACTATCCTTGAGCCAAAAACGGTCGATTCACCTTATATTTAATTTTCAGTCCGCGCTGTGGCACTTAATCCGTCTTCTTCTGTTGGCGCTGGAAACGTGAAAAATGTACGTCTCATTAGACGCACTTTCACAATAGCGTCCTAATACCTTAGTCACAGAATCGCCTTGTTGTGTTCGGTCAACGGTGCACTGACACTTAAGTTTGCCAGGACCTTTTTATTTGTTTCATACCTTGCTAGGACATTATTGGTCTGTTTCTTAGTCGCATGTAGAACCAAAACAAATGTATATAGCGGACGTTGTTATTCAATCTTCAGTCATTTTTGCTGACACTGATGCCTTGTTATGTAAGTTTTTAATATATTTCAACAATACAAGAGCATTTGTTTAAGCTCGTGTGGCGTTGGTAGCCAGCAGTGGCGAGAGATGGGTTGGTCCTGATAGTTGAAGGATGGTGCCAGACGCTATTGAAAAGATGGAAAGTGTGTGTGTGTGTGTTTGGGGGTGGAGGGTGGGGAGAGTGGTGGGGGAAGTGTGTGTGTGTGTGTGTGGGGGGGGGGGGGGGCAGGAGGCCTAGTCCTGCTAATAATAATAATAATAATAATAATAATAATAATAATAATAATAATAATAATAATAAAGAGGATTTATAAGGCGCCTATACATGGTAAGATGCTCTAGGCGCCGTATATATGAACAAGAAAAATATTACACAAAAGGTGGCACAACCAAAAGCCACATGTACGAATTACACAGAAGAACAGAAAATGACTACATGAACGCTGATAGTCAAGATGGGGAAAGATGTGTTCTAAGACAGCGTTTAAAACTGGCACCGGACTCAGTGTCTCAAGGATTTAGGAAGATGATTCCAGACTGATGGACCCTGGTAAGAAAAAGATCTCTGCCCAAATCCTTTAGTTCTTACTGTAGGCATCCAAAGCATTTTATTGTCAGAAGAACTACGCAACTGTCTGGAAGGGATATAACAGTGAAGGAGCTCTGAGAGGTAAGTGGGTCCAGTGCCGGACAGGGAAACAATGAAAATGCACAAGACTTTGTGTTGTCAACAGTCTTACGAATCAATGACTGCTGGCACGGCGAATTCATCTATTGCTCCTTGCAGTGCCTGAAGTGTGTGTGTAAATCTTCCCATTTGTGGCTGTGAAAGGGTTAGCGGCCGGAGTTCGAACGCCTGGCTTACTTTGATATCGCTCTGTACACCTGCACCAGGGTGCACCTTGTTTTCTTTTAGCGACCACTTTAGCCCTTTTGCGTCTTCCGCCGAACATTTCACACTTTACTGTGACTATGCATTATGCAGGAAAGCTGGATCCACCATGATAGGCCAAGGACAGTGTCCGATTCGCTTGGCGCCTGAGGCGCCAAGCTAATCAGGCACTACCCTTGAGCCATCACGGTCGATCTACCTCCCACATCTTAGCTCTAAGCTGAAAAAAATGAGGCTGAAGCTTATCTCTGGTTAGCTGCCCGACTTAATTGGTTCTCAATGGCCGGATAAATCAGCTTGTATACCTAGACACATACACACATGGTTTCAGTGTTCCTGGTTCAGGATAATGAGCAGTTTAGCCAGCCATTTTTTTAAAGCAGTTTTCTATGTTTGTGTCTAGTGCGACCGCGAGCCATTGCAAGTTTTGTGCTTTGAAGCAGACAACCGAGGCTGTTCAGGCCAAACTGACCACTGAGAAGACACGTTTTTAAAGACGATTCATTAAGGATTTCCAGAGGAATTGTGTAAGCCAACCTGTTTAGTCCGAACTGACCACGGATTTTATTTCGGTCTCGACAAACCGTACATTTGAACCTGATTGTTTAAGCGGCCAAACTATGTACGTTAAATTGAAATTTTTATGAAGAGAGCAAATGTCCGGTGTTGAAATCTGCCATTATCCGGCTGTGGCGCCTAATTGAGTTTGGCGTTGATTCTGAATTCAGTTGTGTTGATTTTTGTATCCGAATACCAGATCGTGTGCACTTCGGTGCCAAGCACAGATGAGTCGGCCCGATAGCCTTTACGCAGTAACTGTTTTAAGCTTGAGCTGTCAGGGGCTGTATTCATGTTTTGCAGTTGGCACAGACTGCGAAAGACTAGATAGTTATTGGTGGTTATTCAGCAGAGGCAAACATGGTTGAGCGTGTCGACCACGGACATACACGATACGCGATCGATGGACCATTAATTAATCATTTGGATGTCGGTAGCGGTTTTAGTTGCGATGATTCCTAAGGAATCATCGCGACTAAAACTGCTACCCACACCCAAAGGGTTTTGCGCGGAACGTTTCTCTGAAGCTCCGAAAAGATCGGTCAAGCAACTGAAACTGAAACAAGATCATTAACCCTCTTGTGCATACAGCCACCGGTTCTATTTACAGTACCGGCGGGTCTATGCACGAGAGGGCGATCCAGACAGACAACACCACCGTAATGACAGAAAGTGACAACAACGACGTGTACACAACAGCCAGTGACGTGATCTCGAACCAAACACCCAGTTGTTTTCTGATTTTTTTTCGCCTACCAGTTTCATCCGGCCGGGCCCAGACAAGCGCGTCGACCGCCTGTATTTAAAAAAAAAAGTTTTAGGGATGACACTAAAATCAGTTCTTGAAGCGAACTACCAGCCATCCGCAAAAGGGGTAGTAGATCTTTGTGAGTCCTTGCAGAATGCGGGGTTCATGAGGATCGACGCCTCTTGTACTGGTCTCATTTACATGAGTGTTTTTGACCTGCAGGTGTTTGTTTCATCTCCGACAGTAAAAGGCAACACAAAACCCAGGGTTTCTTGTTTCCCATCCCTTTAACGTAACTGCCCCGTGTAAAAGGACCCCATGCGGCCTTAACGCAAGCCAGGGGCTGTTTCTTTTGCTGTTATATCCTAGGAACATTTTGGCGGTTGGGTTATTTTTGTCCTGAAATTTCACGTCTGCACGACATACCTCCAGCAGAGTTAAGAGTCACTGAATGTCTGTTTTGTAACCAAGGATATATTTTGTCAACGAAGGTCTATTTTGCGACAGGCTGGAAAACAGTGAGCCCCGACCGGCGACTGAAATGGGATGGTATTGTCGTAAAAATAAAATAGCATATACGTTTGCGGTTTCAGTCTCCAAATTGTTCCCTTTACTTTCTTGACCGTCTCTCGAATCCCGCCTTACGAGAGAATAAATGGTCCTCGGGCGAGCCGACAGGGGCCGATATCGGCCCGATGACCTGCTGCCCACTGGATTCTGGGTCAGATTCCGCTGGCTCCAAATTACATCCCTGATACATGCAGCCATGTTCACGTCAGTCTGTCATCCGGTGTACACCGCAGCCTGGTTGGCTATCGCGTAATAGTACGCCGGTGTATCGAATTGTCAAAAGAACATTATACTGTAATTAAACCACAACTGCAGTGGCAAGAGGCATAGATCCTCATGAGCTCCCGCAAATTGCAGTGGCTTATGAAAATCCGTTCCTCTTGCAGATAGACCGTCGGCCGCGTTAGGTTTGCATAAAGGGCATCCACGTTCAGCAACTTTCTTATCTGACAATAAACAACAACTTGAACCACTACGGAGATATGCCGTGCGCAAATAGGGCCGCGTCTCGAGAGCATATCTCAGTGCGCAAAAGGCCGTCGGCCGCTGTTGGCCCGGGCACAGCCGTGCGCGGGCCAACGGCCGCCGACATCGGCCCGATGGCCTTTGCGCACTGGGTACCCTCTGTACCGGCCGTCAACTGATTTGTAAGGTCTTTCAAGGACACGATTAGACCATATAGCACCATCATCCTAGAATTAGAGAAAGTCAGTATATGTACGCACCGGTATCACGGGGGGAGTCGTTTGTATTTTTCATCCGTCTGTGAGAGGTCAGTAGAACTCGTGTAAAGTGAACCATTGCAGATGGAAATTGAAACGGCATGATTGCATGTTGGTCGGTGATTTTGGACCTTACGACCTTCATGAGAAAGGAATGATTTAGACGGATTCGTTACCGGAACGAGCAGTAACGGTTGATATTTAAAACGCAGAAAGTTCTTCTTCAGGGCTTCAAGAACCGGAACTTGTCCATTGTGTGCAAAAGTGCCCGGAAAAGAACAGTCGTTAGCCGCTTTCACATTGACAGAAGAATGTGAATACTTTGCATTGAGGATACAAAATCTTGTGAACAGCTTGAATCGTTTTGACAGAGGTTTGTCTTTTACCTTGAAGCCGTGACCAGTCAGACAGTGCTATCGACTTGTTTGTGGATTTGTGATTGTTTCCATTGGAGACGTGTAAAAGAGTACAGGTTTGGACATCCTGAACACACAAAAAGTCATGTAAAGTCACACACAAAAGAATTTGAAATCAGCGTCAGTGCGCGTCTCCAGTGAAGATCAAGACTGAGAAAAGGGAGAGAAGGGAAATTGTGCCTGTTTAAGTCTCGAACCAAACTACAGAACTGTTTTACATACACACTAGAATCGCTCAGCGGCCAAGCGGCACGGTCATGGACTTCCTGCTAGACCGCCTGTTCGACTCGGACAAGAAGAAAAAGAAGAAAAGCGAGAAAGGGGAGAAGAAGCGCTGCAGCGCCAGCAGCGCTGTGTCCCAGGCCGACAGCCTTCCCCCCATCCTCCGGGAGCGGACCTCCAGCCAGGGGCAGCAGGCCTCAGGCGGCAGTGGGTCGCGCAAAAAGCATGTGGACACTAAAGTGGGCGAAGAGCGCGTGAAAAGAGAACTGCACCGGCTCTACCTGTGGGACGGTGAGTGAGCTCGTTCAGCCTCTGGGGCCGAGCTTTGGATTTCCGAGGTGTCCTCGTGCTCAGTTCTTGTGTTTTGATGAATCAACATACACTGGTTGCCTCCCTCGATCCGCTACGTACGTAGCGGATCGAGGGAGGTAACCAGTGTTGGATCGACCATCATTGTTCATGGGCTGTGTCAGAATGATTTGAGGACTCCAGTCGCCAGGTTATTCTGGCGCAAAGGCCGTGCATTACCATGACCGACCCCGCGCCCACAGATGACGCCTCAGCTCACGAACTTGCGAAAGTTCAGTTGCAGTCCACAGTTCAGTGGTGCGTACGTCACAGCCCAGCAACTAAATCATTAGCGTTCACTAGAACCTACTTCGAAAAAAGGACTGTCGAAAAAGGGGGAGCGCCCGAAATGACGGTGCGGCTTTGGGGGCTGGTGAGAATCTAGTCAATATACGCTTCAGAGTCTCCCCGGTGTAGATTGACTCTAGTCATGTAACATGAACTGAGAACTGAGCGGCCAAGGCCACAGTACGGGATCCAAGAACAGGGTGATCAAGTTGTGGTCTGTGCGTGGCCAGTGTAACAAGGGTAAAACTTGAGATTTAAAAGTAGGCCTAAACCACTAGGCCTAATACCCGTGTTCAGTCGAGTCATTGGTTGGCACGCTAGTCCTCCGTTTATTTAATTAATGGAATAGCATTTATCAATCATTCATTTTTCACATGTTATCCCACTGTATTTGGCGGAATAGGCACGCATGCAATTAATAAGATTTATGATAAAGCAATTAGATTAAGTCCCAGTGTGGGCATACCATAACGATGTGAGCACGTATGCATAGAACTGTCATTGCCGTCTGTTATCTTTGATCATTGGTGTGCTGGTCTGTGATTTTGGACCTTACGGCTAAATGCCGTAAGGTGCAAAATCACAGACCAGACACTACATATTTGATCTTTCTTATCTTATCGCTTGTAGATTAGTGTCTTCATGTCGTTGAACCTGCGCTGTCATTTATCTTTTGACCGGCAGATGAAATGCCATTAACACTTCTGAACAGGTTGAAAACTTAATCCGGCCAATTGGAAAGGCATATATCATCACGAGCATCTGCACATCCTGAGGCTCATGATTACACCTCTTCCCTGTGACTAAATTCACCTGTGTTACTCGCGCGGTCTTCATTAACCGTTTTCATGCTGATAACCCATTGCTGGAAATAAATTTGACTATGATAATTCAAGGGTGGTGCCAGAATAGCTTGACGCCTAAAGCGCCAAGCTATTCTGGCACCACCCTTGAAGGAAGTTGAACGAAAACGGTTGATCTGTCTCCTAATCTGTAATTTAGCCTAGTCATAAGACAAGTAAGCATTTTTTTTTTAAAATCTGCCTCAGGATTTTATGGGTTAATGGGCGTCCGGTCTGTAATCACTCGGTGATAATGATGGGGGGGGGGGGGGAGTGGGGGGGGGGGAACAACAACAACAACCTTGTCCACGTGTGCCAGCCAGTCTGTGCTTCGCTTTTTCAACCAGCTGCGCAGTGTTGGCCGTCCCAATGAAGTTGCAGCGTCTCTTGTGAATCCGGCGTATGCCTCTTGCCATAATGCCAGCCAACGCTTTACTACACCTCCGCAGCAACTGATATGGGGCGCCTTGAATGGGTTAAAGCTGTTCCTAGCAGAAAAAAGAGAGATGCCGCATTACCGACAAACGTACTGCTAGAGTACGGCGGACTCCAGTCTGTGCTTTTGCCGAGTGCATTACCCTACAATGTGCTAGTAGTCGTAGTTGTGTTTGGTATCGATCTCTGACGTAAAATTGTCACGATTTTCAGAACTAGTCTCTTGCCACCAGAACCGCCGTAAACCTGTCAGCATGGCTGTCGGTCAGTCTATTGTTCATTATCTTTAGGACAACAACAACAACAAAAAGTTTAATGACTATATTGATGCTTGCGTCACACAAAGAGGTTTTCAGTTATAGCCACTGATATTATAGGCCAGGTTATAGTTCTACTCGCTTCTCAACTTGAGGCTGATAGAAAAACCGGCAGTCTATGTTCCCATCGACTGGTTAAACAATCAATCAATCAAGCAGCCAGGATCAGTCGTTTTTATATAGCTGACACTTCCAATAATTCGTCAGTTTCTGTGACAACTCAACTGTGAACAAAGTGTGTGCGTGCGCGGGCCAACGTCGGTCCTCGGTCCAATGGCCTTTTGCGCATTTCTTGTTCTGCTGTACTCGCGGCCTCAGTTCTGTGCAGCAGTAGTGAAGTAGGCTCTACTTGGGCATACCCGCCGTCGGTCCGAGGATCTTTTGCTGATTGGGTCAGGCCAGAATTGTTACATTGAAGCAATATCCGTCCACCCGGCCCACAGACACCCACACACCCAGCTTGACCATACCCCATGCGGCACACCGGCCTACACACTAGTTTCAGCCGTACCGTGACTGGTCAGTCTTTCCGGCCGGCCGGGCCCAAAGCCGGCTGGACTGATCAAAAGAAAATCACCTTGCCGGGTGTGCTCATAATAGCATGAAATGTGCTCCCGGCCGGAACTGCCGGTGAACAATCCGTTCAGTAGTATGATGTCACACTCAGTTACATGAGTCACTGAGTAAACACCGGTGTGTTTTAAATAAACTTAAGCCGGCCAGTCTTGTAGTAGAGTAAAGCCGATCCGGCAGCTCCGACCATGGTGGGCTTTGATAAAATTTGTCGATGCAACGCCATATGCAACCGCCGGGTCAGTTACCAACTTGAATGTTGTCTTGCGGCCTCAACCAACCACTGACGCCCCCCCCCCCCCACCCTCCCTTTTTAAAATTTTTTTTTTTTTTTTACCATTCTTGGCACACGGCCCCGGCAGACGTTTTCCGACACTGCCCGCGACTTCAACTTTCTGTGCCGGAGCGTCAGTAGTATAGCGGCCGAAGGAACTCTACTCATGAGTGCGCCGTACCGAAAGGTCCGAGACCGTGAACTAACAGAGGTCGAAGACTGAGCAGACTCTTGAAAGTCTGGCATCATGATTTTACGACATTGAACTTACTGAACTTCATTTGTTAGATTGCCGCTACTGATCTTTCCCCAGCATCATTTATTGTGCCGGAGATCTTGTGAGATTGATATAAATTAAGAACAGAGGCTATTCAACCCCGCTTTTACTGCCCGGGTGGTGTCAGTAGCTGCACTGAGTGTGTCCGGTGCTGCCGGCCGTGTCAAGACTGACCACCGAGTCTTGTCTCAGTCTACTAGTATTTTAGGCCGTAGTTTCCAGTGCTGAGCGGCGGTTTTGAGCTCAGTGACTTCGTGTTTGTGTCAGTAACCCATTACATTCCGAGGCTGATATATATATATTGTCCTATGAAAGCCACACCATCAGCAGACATATCAACCATTTTAGTTTAAGGGTTGTGCCGCAAAATAGCCGCTCCAGTCACAGCGGGGCCGCGGCCTCGCTTGAACTATCCGAATATAGTCAAAGTAATTTTATGCCGAATAGTGTATCAGGATGAAATGCCGCGCGGGATTAACTGCCTAAGTTATCAGTTTTAGCCGAAGGATTCAGTGTCATATTGCAGGGTTTTTTTTTTTGTTGTCCAGCCGGCATGTCCGATCCGGCACTACTCGGTAGTAATAGATCTCAGTGTAGTAGTCACCGCGACTGAAACTGATCGACTCTGCTTGAAGCGTCGATTTCCGCGCCCGGCGTGCAGTCGCAGGGCCGGCCATGCCTGAGAATCCGTACTAGGCTCTTTGGTCGGTGCGATTGCAGGCCCGGATCCAGGGGGGATGCCCCCCCCCCTACCCCGACCCCAAATTTGTTAAAATGCTAGCGTGGTGGAGGCCTTTTGCATGAGGTTCACTGAAGGTCCCAAACAAGAAGTCCCCCCCCCCCCCTTCTGTAGCTAAGTGATCCGGCCCTGGATTCAAGTTGGGCAAGTTTACATGCATGACTACTCTGCAAACATTGAAACAGAGGAAGTAGTGAAAAAGGGGGTTAGCCGGCCTGGGACTTCTTGGCAACGTCAGTCTGACCACTACGGCCAGTGCTAAAACAGACGCACGCAGCCAGTTGTTTTTGACAGTACTTACTTACTTACGCCTGTCACCCCTACCCGGGTATAGGCCGTCGACGAGAGACCTCCAGCAACTCCTGTCCTGTGCTTCTCCTTCGATTCTACTCCAGGTGGTTCCCAGGCTCTTGATGTCTGCTTGGAGGTCTCGACGCCAGGAGTTTCTCGGCCTACCTCTTTTCCTCTTTCCCTGGGGGTTCCATGACAATGCCTGCCTAGTGATACTGGAAGCTGGCTTTCTCAGACTGTGACCGATCCATCCCCATCTTCTTCGCCCAATTTCATTCTCTGCTGTTATCTGCTCTGTTCTCTCCCAGAGTCTGACGTTGCTGATCTTCTCTGGCCAGTGGATTTTCAAAATTCTTCTAAGGCAACTGTTCATGAAGGTCTGTACTCTGTTGACTGTGGTTTTTGTCAATCTCCAAGTCTCTGCTCCATATAAGAGAACTGCTTTTACATTGGAGTTGAAAATCCGGACTTTGGTGTGTTGTGACAGCTCTCTGGAGCTCCACACTTTTTTCAACTGGAGAAAGGCTGCTCTGGCTTTACCGATTCGTGCTCTGACATCTGCATCAGTGCCGCCTTTTTTGTCTATGATGCTCCCGAGATAGGTGAAGGACTCCACCTCCTCCAACGGGGTGCCAGCAAGCAAGACTGGTTCTTCCCTGGTTGCGTTCAGCCTCATTGTCTTTGTTTTCTGTTTGTGAATGGTGAGGCCCACTTGGGACGAGATGTCAGCAAGCCTCGTGGTCTTGTCCTGCATTTGTTGATGAGTGTGGGACAGTAATGCCAAGTCGTCTGCAAAATCGAGGTCGTCAAGCTGTGTCCACAGTGTCCACTGTATTCCACTTCGTCTGTGCTCTGTGGTCATCTTCATGACCCAGTCTATGGCCAGTAGGAAGAGGAACGGAGACAGCAAACACCCCTGCCTGACACCGGTTCTGACCTGGAGCTCCCTGGTGAACTGCCCTTCGTGGATCACGCGACATGTCATGCCATCGTAGCTGCTCTTGATCAGGCGGACGAGCTTTGTGGGTACACCGTAGTGTCGTAGGAGTTTCCACAGAGTCTCTCGGTCCACACTGTCAAATGCTTTCTCATAATCCACAAAGTTGACGTACAGCGGGGAGCTCCACTCAAGAGACTGTTCCACGATGATGCGGAGAGTGGCGATCTGGTCTGTACATGATCGGTTCTTCCTGAATCCTGCTTGCTGGTCTCTCAGCTGGGGGTCAACGGAGCTCTTCATTCTCTCCAGGATGATCCTGTTGAAGACCTTTCCTGGTACTGACAGCAAGGTGATTCCTCTGTAGTTGGAACACTTGCTGAGGTCGCCTTTCTTGGGAAGCTTGATTAGGTACCCCTCCTTCCAGTCAGCCGGCATCACCTCCTCTTCCCAGATCTTTCCAAACAGTGGGTACAGCATCTCCACTGTTGTCTCTAGGTCTGCTTTCAGAGACTCCGCTGGGATGCCATCTGGGCCTGCTGCTTTGCCGTTCTTCAAGAATGCCACTGCTCTTCTGATCTCTTCCCGGCTGGGTCTGTCACAGCTGATGGGTAGGTCGGTCTCTGCCGGCTGGATGTCTGGGGGGTCGGGTGGGCTCGGTCTGTTCAGTAACTCTTCAAAATACTCGGCCCATCTGTCGAGTTGGTCTGCTCTGTCTGCAATAGGCTTGCCTTCTTTGTCTTTTACTGGTCTTTCTGGATGGCCATACTTGCCTGACAATCTTCTGGTAATGTCGTAGAGCCGTTTCATGTTGCCGCTGCCTGCTGCCTTTTCTGCCTCTGCTGCCAGGCTGTCTGTGTAGGCCCTCTTGTCTGCCCTGATACTACTCTTCACCTCGCGGTTGGCTTCCGAGTATTCCCCCTGTGCCCTTACTTTGGCTGCTCTTATGCGACTGTTGTTGACAGCTGCTTTCTTCTGCTTCCTCACTTTTATCTTCTTCAAGGTCTGTGCCGACAGCCAGTCCTTGTGATGGTGTTTCCTGAACCCTACAGTGTCTTTGCAGGTTGAGTTCAGCGCCTCTCTAACTGCCTTCCACTGCTGCTCTGTGGTGACCGCCTCCTCTTCATTTACTAGCTCCTGTAGCGCTTGAAACCGGTTGGACAGCACCAGTTTAAACTCTTCTCTAACTCCAGTTTCTCTCAGGAGGCCTACATTATAGCGCTGTCTTTTTGTTGTCTCTGTGCGGCTTTTCTTTAGCTTGAGCTTCATTCTTAAGGTAAGCAGATGGTGGTCGGAGGCGACATCTGCTCCCCTCCTCACTCGAACATCTTGAAGGGATTTTCTAAATTTCTTGGCAGATATGGTCTATTTGGTTCTCTGTTGTATGGTCAGGTGAGACCCAAGTTGCTTTGTGTATTCTTCTGTGTAGGAAGATGCTGCCTCCAATGGCAAGTCGGTTTAGAGCACAAAAGTCTACAAACCTCTCCCCGTTCTCACTCATCTCCGAGCCTAGTCCCTGTCTCCCCATCACCTCTTCGTATCCGGTGTTGTCCTCCCCTATTTTGGCATTAAAATCGCCCATGACGATGGTGATGTCTCGCTCCGCACATTTGTCCAAGGCACTCTGGAGTCGGTCGTAGAACTCTTGTTTCTCTTCCTCGTCACTGTCATTCGTGGGCGCATAACACTGGATGACGTTCAGCTTGAGCTTTTTCTTGGTTCTAAAGGCTGCTGTGATAATTCTTGGCCCAAGAGGTTCCCAGCCCATCAGCGCGCTCTGTGCCACTGGCGACAGCATGAATGCTACACCTTCTGTATGGGGGGGCATTCTCCTCTTCATGACCTGAATACAGAATCATCTCCCCACTTAACAGCCTTTTCTGGCCACTGAGACTGCGTCCATCTGGCTTCACTGATACCTAGCAGGGAAATGTTGTACTTTTGCATTTCCGCTGCTATCTGGGCGGCCTTGCCGCTCTGGTACATGGTCTTGACGTTCCATGTCCCCATGGTTGTATCCCTGGAAAGAGAGAGGCGGCTCGGTCCTGTGGCTTCCGAAGACTTCCGGCTTTCACCACAGGACGTCATAAGTCTTCTGGTAGAAGAACCTTCCTCCTCCAGGAATGGAATTACTGTTAGTCTTTTCGTCGGCGTTTTTGTAGCTATTTCCTTTTTTGCAGGGTGGGGAAGCTACCCCCACGCCCAACCCCCTTACTAGGAGGACCAGGGGTTTTCTGTAGACCATGTTGGTTCACGGCACCTTATTTCATTCGGTGCACCCCTCTCACGAGGGACCCCCTATCCACCACCCAGGGGACGCGCCTCAACGCCATAATTATGGTCCCAGCGCGAGGGTTTTTGACAGTGGTACCTGTTTTTTGCCTCTTCAAAACGGCTTGAACAGGAGCTTATATCCTGAAATATAAACTAAAAGCGCAAACTGTATATTGAGAGTTTTCATTGTACAGCGCCGTATGAATCAGTTTTATCGGTTATCAGTCACATATGACTACATTTCGATTCTCTCGCACGCCGACACAGCACTCCGCGTGTTCGCTTTCCCATCGCCCGCAGCGATTCCATCGGGTCAATGTTTACGACCTTGTATCCCAGAATGCCGTGTTGGCTGTAGCGCGCATACAAAGCAGTGCGCGAGGAAAAATAAACCCTGCATCTATGTGAACGTTTGATGTCTGTTTTGTATCGAATGAAATAAGTTACTTGTGAAGTGAATTTGGATTAATCTCGCAATCAACATTTAATAGATTTACGCTTTTCAGCAATGTTCTTGGTGTGCAGTCTCGGACTAATTTCCATGGCATTACGATAGATAGAATCATACAGACGACGGCTAGTCCGTAGCCGTGGATTTATTTTTGTGGAATTATTGTGTGTGTTTCCTTCATATAATTGTGTTGTTTTGGGATAATTTGTAATCCAGAGGATATGGGCAATGCAGCGACCGCAAAGAAGGGCGATCCAGCAGAAAATGGTGAGTTTTCTGGTAGTGTCAGCTATCCTTTCTACGTCGATCGGTCATTCCTGAATGAGCAACCGCTTAGCATTTTGGTCCAGCTCCTACTATTCTCAGGTCAGCTATCTCTGCCCGAGATGCTATTTCGTCTATCTTGCACATCACTATTTATTTGTGATACCGGTTAGAGCAGGCATTGGAAAGGGGGGGGGGGAGGGGGGTGTCCGAAAAAGTCGGTCGAGCGAATTGTAGGTGTATGCTCAAGTGCTTGTTTCCTATTTTGCTCCTTCAGCTAAGTTGCCGGTTAGGCCTGTGTATCGCAGACGACGGAAACCCGTTCGAAGACAAGGGGTACCCAACACAAGTACTGCTTGTAGCAAATAGGTTGGCACATTTGATCTGACGCCAGCAGTGCAATTCCTGTGTGTTGATTGCCATGGTTTGCATTAGTACTGTAGTGATAATATGCATAATTGAATTACCCAAATTTAAAGAGATTTTCTATTGCTATGCATGATGAATGATTTGTAGGAAAAATTTGCCAGCATAACAGCCCCATAGAGTAATTAAAGAAAGAAAGGACATTTGCAAAGGGCTTGCGGCCTATTTTGTCCTCACACTACTACTACTACTACTACATGCGTATGTGTGTCTGTGACCGTGAGTCTGTTTAGTTTACTTACAATACAAAACAGCACAGCTGACGAGTTGCATGCCAGTATTAACGCAACAGGGGCAGTGATTGCAGAAAAGAAGAAAATGTAAGCATAAGGGTGATATCAAACATGAACACGTCATTAAACACACTCAACTGCATTTATAAATAAACCCTGCCTACTAAACACACCATTGATAATGATATTGCACAACAGACACTGAGGGTTTGTTTGCAATGTGCATGAATGAGTATTCAGTGCCCATACTGTCAGCTAATTTTATTGCAGTCTTGGGAAAGTGAAATTGTTTGCTGCAGAGAAAGACACCACACCACCTTTTTCACCTCGGCAAACAACTAAACAACCACCTCCACCTCAAATCTTAACAGTCTCACTTTTTCATGTACCAGAGACAACCTATGACTGAGCCATGCTTACAGGTTTACACCCACCTCTCCCTCCCCACCCCTCCTTCACCCACACACACACAGAGTTTTATTATTGTACGTAAACACCATATGATTTAATGCAACTGAGATTTCATAATCTTATTATTGAGCATTATGACTTCCTTCACCTCATTCAAACAATGAGTTTGCACTTGCAATACTGAAGTTTGAATTTGACAGGTGGGTGCTGTACTGGTTAATAAAACAAGCAATAAAGAGTTAATAGCTGACAATATCTTCTTCATAAATATTCAGATTACAATGCACAAAAGGGCACTAACTGAATGCGCAGTGAGTCCAGTGTTTTCCTGGAGAACAGCTCTTTAATACAAGAACTATGTATTATTAATATTAATGCCTTTGGTGTAAAAACTTTTTAAAAGACCTCAATTCTGTGCTCTTCTTCTCCTTTGTACGCAGGAGAGTTTAACTGACTTGCGCTTGGGTCAGTAGAAAACTTCTGTTAATATTTTATGTCTGCCTGCTCATATGGATTGTGTAAAGTTTTAGTTGGGCATGAAAACATTGAGAACACATTGTGTCTGCAAATTTTGGTAAAAACTAAAGCCTGTCCTGCGACAGTTTGCTTAACCCACTCAGCCCTGACGCACTACAGCAGGAGATTGACCGACCATGATAATTCAAGGGTAGTGCCTGTCGGCGCCAAGTTAATCTGGCACTACCCTTGAATAAGCATGGCCGATCCATCTCCTGCAACAGGTGCATAGTTGTTAGATGACGCCTGCACAATTTGGGAAAAATACGTGCGTCGGGCTGAATGAGTTACAGTGTTATTCACTATTGAGTTGCTAATAATGTTTCAGCTCACAACTGATACGTTTGTTCACACGTTTACTTTAACTAACTGCTTTTCAATCACTGTGAGTTATTTTGTAAACATTATCATTCACTCTCATTTTAAAAAATGTGTGCCCTCACTACCTGTACCTCTCTTTCTCCCCTCTATACAGTTGGATCTGTTTTTACTAAAATGTATTAGGTAATTTTACTTTTAGGCATTGTGTGATTAACATGAAATAACAATGGTCTATTCTTTTTTGCAGTCAAAGAATTCCTTGCCCAAGCCAAAGAGGAATTTCAGAAGAAATGGGACCACCCACCACCCGTAAGGAGTTCATTTGTTTACTTGTTTTCATTGGGTTGCACCAACTCTAAATTTATAATACCAAGCTTGTTAAAAGCAGATTTTATTTTAGGTATGATGATCATTGTGTCAAGGCACAGTCAACTGTTACTTAACAGTCAGTGAAGAAAAGGTTCATGCCATAGATCGATTTAAGTTTTTAAACTCAATAGCTTATTGCTCAGTCATTGGCAGTGGCTGACAAAATTGGAATTTATAAACAAAAATCATCTCCCAGAAAAACCCAGGGTTTTAATATTTGATTAGATACAAAGTTGTGATAAATATGTGGCAGTTTCTGCGTACTTTATTGTGTGCTGCATATTTAATTTTATCTACTTGCGTGCGTCAAATGTAGACATGTTTTTTGGCTTACATGCGAAGCAAAAGTGAGTCTATGTTTTGGGGCAGGTGGGTTTCCATCTGTTGTCCCTCTGCCGTCGTCCTTGGTAAACTTTAACGTTGGCATTTTCTCGGAGACTATTCAAGCCACATTCTTCAAACTTGGTCCAAGGATACTTTGTGGTAAGACCTTTCTAAACATACCAAATTGAGTGACCTCTCACAAAGGTCAAGGTCACAGGGGATCAGGAATAGGTAAAAAATAGCCATATTTTGACATAATTTATTTTTTCTCAAATACTATTTACAACTTTAAACCCCAACTTGGTAGAAAGATACCTGATGGTAAGACCTTTCTATACATCCTAATTTGGTTGATCCCTCGAAAAGGTCAAGGGTCACAAGAGCTCAGGAAATAGGTGAAAAATAGTCATATTTTGACAAAAGATGTTTTTTTCTCAAATATTATTAACAACTTCAAACCCAAACTTGGTACAGAGATACCTGATGGTAAGACCTATCTATGCATACTAATTTGGATGACCCCTCAGAAAGGTCAAGGGTCACAAGGGCTCAGGAAATAGGTCCGAAATAGCCATATTTTAACAAAAGATGTTTTTTCTCAAATACTATTCACAACTTTAAACCCAAACTTGCTACAGAGAAACCTGGGAATACCTTTCTATGCACACTAATTTGGTTGATCCCTCGGAAAGGTCAAGGGTCACGCGAGCTCAGGAAATAGGTCTAAAATAGCCATATTTTGACAAAAGATATTTTTTCTCAAATACATTATATTCACAACTTAAAACCCAAATTTGGTACAGAGATACCTGATGCTAAGACCTATCTATGCATACTAATTTGGATGACCCCTTGGAAAGGTCAAGGGGCACAAGAGGCTGGCAAATGTGTGTAAAATGCTGATTTTTTATAAAATTGTAGGTATTCCCAAACCAAATTTGGTATAAAGATAGCTGATGTTAAGACCTTCCTATGCATACTAATTTAGTCAACTCATCACAAAGGTCAAGCGTCATGGGGGGTTGACAGGTGTGTGAAAAATGCTTACATTTTCAGAAAACATGGATTTTGCTGCTGCAGAAGCCAGCCCTTGTCACAAAGGTCACACTATTTTATAATGTAAATCGGTCATACACGTGAGCCATAATGGCTTTACCTTTCTTGGCTACTCTTTAGAATTAGATTTTGCTTATGCTTTTGTTCATTTTTTTTCTTTTGTTGATATGAATATGATGGGCTGCCTTCTGACTAAACACAGGTTTAATAAAAAAAAAAAAAAAAAAAAAAAAAGATTTTAGTATGACTATCAAATGAGACTGGTTGTAGGTTTAATAAAAGAAATCCAGACCAAAAAGGTGACTTCCAAGCGTGTAAAATGCAAAGAAGTACCCAACGGAGAAACAAACATGCTTAGAAAAGACGGGTACAACTCAATTGTGTTGTACCCATCTTTTCTAAGCGTGTTTCTTTCTCCATTGGGTACTTCTTTAATAAAAGAAAGATTTTGGAATGACTATTGTATCAGTCTGGTTGTGACTGTGAGGTTTCGGTTTATACTAGGCATTCTGTTGTTATGCACATATTGACTGTGTACACAGAAATTAAATGCATTCGAGTATAATTTAATTAATATCCCGGTATGTTATTTTGTTGTGGTACAAGGTGTTAACGCATTGCATACTGTACGACTTTGTAATATGTGTGTCATTTAATCGTCTGTGTATGTTTTCAGAGCAATGCCTGCCTGGATGACTTCGACAGAATCAAAACACTGGGTACAGGGTCATTTGGTCGGGTCATGCTGGTGCAACACAAGGGTTCAAACAAGGAATACTACGCCATGAAGATCCTAGACAAACAGAAGGTATGACTAGGCTGGAGCTTGTGGGTGGAGTGCACCCCAGTATCAAAACGTCTTTGGGCCTGTGCACAGCCGTGCGCAGGCCCACTGCGGCCAATGTGGGCCAAAGGGCCTTTGCTTACTGGGCATTTACATCACATACAACTGAGGATTATGGGTCTTTACACATAGTATAGGTGGAAGTTCCAAATTTGGGAGTTGCCCACTGATATTCCAGTTAAGGAGATGTTGCTACCATGTTCTTCCAGTTTGGACCTGGAGCACCCAGAGGCACCAGGCTATTCTGGCACTAGCCTTGAATTATCATGACTTATTCCATCTCTGTACTGTATCAGTTATATCACTGTCAGTTCACAGTATGAGAATCAAGCAATGGAATTCAGCAAAGCAGTTGCGGTCATGTAATTCAACTAACTTTTAAGTAATTTGTAAAAAGTATTGTTATCATCCGCAGGATACATTTTACCCAAGTGTAGCTGAGGTTAGGCCGATTGCCTTTAGACTTGGGTTCATAGGGTACTCCAGTAAAGTTCATTGGTTTAATTTATATTGTGCCCTGCGCTTTCTCAGCCAGTGTTGTTGCACCCAGAATCCGCCGTACATTTTTTTTTTTGTACCTAGTGTTCTACTTGTGTCTTAGGTGCAATCTAGTTTTAGTTTTACTTAGTTGCAGTTTTAAGCAGCCTATTTGGGCTTGGGTGATGAAAGCCTTGAAATGTAGTTAGCTAGCCAGGCTATCCACATACAAAAGTTAGTAGCCTGAGACAAAATTCAGTCAACCTTCCAATGAAAAGCTGCCGATCAGCTCCAAATTTGGAGGCATCCCTGTGATTGTGTTCATGTGTACACAGCCTTTACTTGTATACTCTATTTCCAGGTTTAATCCATTTAACTCCAGATTTTTGGAGGTGGTACCTAGTGACTGTGTTCCAGTTGCAAGAGATGAATTGACTGGGATAATTCAAGAGTAGTGCCAGATTAGTTTGTCTCATGTCACCAAGCTAATCTAGCACTACCCTTCAATTATCATGGTGGATCCATCTCCTGCTGTAGTGTGTTGGAGCTAAATGGATTAATGAAACTGCTATTTTTGCTATCCAGTACTTTGGTAGGAAAGTTTAATGGGGTTGATAAAAAATGAAGAAAAATCAAATAAATGATGTGTCTGTCCTCAAGTGAAGAATGCAGACATAAAATGACGTGGACAGTTTGAAGACACTGAATTGCACAAAGTCATAAAACTTAGGAGCATGGCACATTTTTGGTTGCTTTTTGATAACCTTTAGTTCGTGCAGCTGCTGACTATGTATGAACTGGAATTGCCCCTTCGTGGGATAAATAAAGTTCTTGGACTTGACTTGAACGGTAAATTGGCAGCATGCACAAGGGGTTCAGATTGGAACATTGTACTTAGGACTACCAGTACAATTCAAATTGTATTTTGTTTACAGGTGGTGAAGTTAAAACAGGTGGAGCACACATTGAATGAGAAGAAGATTCTCCAAGCAATCAGCTTCCCTTTTCTGGTCAGCCTTGAGTACTCCTTCAAGGTCAGTCAGTAATGTATCAAGTGATGAAGGACGAGTCTTGTTTTATTGACGATTGTGTTTTTTAAGTCCCTTGTATTTATAGAAGGGACTTTTTAAGATGAGATGCAGTGAAGCAAATTCAATAGCATGCCCTTGACGCTGTAGACAGGCAGGTCTCAAATTCTGACAAATAAAGTAACAAGATACAAAGGTCTAGTTATGCTAATCTTGCTGCAGAACAGATTTTTGGCGCGAAACTCCTTACATGTGTATGCATGATATCATTGTTTGTATTTAAACACAAATTGTCCAATGTTTGTGTACGTGAAAGCTTAAAAATGTGGGGCGTAAGTCACTCAAACTGTGTCTAGAGAGAGCCTCTGAGAATAAATTGGATGCTTTATTGCAGAGTTAAATGACAGTTTACAGGTTAACCTACATTTGAGACTATAATTATTATGTTCACTTGAAAATTGGATATATAGCTATCTTGGAGAAAAACATTAGATGAGTTCGTTAGCCAGCATTGTACTTTTTCAGCTTTTTAGTAAACAGTAATTCTTTACAGAAAAATATTAAAAAGTAAAAGAAACATCGACTTCTCAAGAAAATCAGATAGTGACAGAGGTAAAAGCAACAACTTCGTCATCACACAGACTTTGATGCAATACTATAGATGTGACATTTTCTCTCTCTCTCTCTCTTCTCTCTCTCTCTCTCTCTCTCTCTCTCTCTCTCTCACACACACACACACACACACACACACCAATGGTTTGACAGAAGAGCGTGCGCAAGTAGTATATCATGCATAAAAACATAGTTAACCTGGCTTCACACAAATTGTTGCAGGACTGAACTTTTACGGTGATGAATATTGTAGTTTTGTCACCGATGGTCTCAAGTCAAGAAGCCAAAGACAGTTATGTGAAAACTAAAATTACGTAAAAGCTAAAATTACGACATGGCAAATGTCATTTTTGGCTCACGTGCAAAGCAAAAGTGAGTATGTTCTGGGCCAGTGGTCATCTGTCTGGCGTCGTCCGTGGTAAACATTAACGTTGGCATTTTCGCGGACACTATTCAAGCCACAGTCTTCAAACTTGGCCCAAGGATACTTTGTGGCAAGACCTTTCTAAATATACCAATTTGACTGACCTCTCACAAAGGTCAAGGTCACAGGGGATGAGGAAATATGTCAAAAATAGCTATATTTTGACATAATTAATTTTTCTCACATACTATTCACAACCTCAAACCCAAAACTTGGTACAAAGATACCAAATTTGGTACAGAGATACCTGATGGTAAGATCTATCTATGCATACTAATTTGGATGACCCCTCGGAAAGGTCTTAAGACTAAGAGCTCAGGAAATAGGTCCAAAATAGCCATATTTTGACAATAGATTTTTTTTTTCTTTCTCAAATACTATTCACAACTTCAAAGCCAAACTTGCTACAGAGATACCTGAAGGGAAGACCTTTCTGTGCATACTAATTTGGTTGATCCCTCTGAAAGGTCAAGGGTCACGTGAGCTCAGGAAATAGGTCAAAAATAGCCATATTTTGACAAAAGATGTTTGTTCTCAAATACTATTCACAACTTCAAACCTAACTTTGGTACAGAGATACCTGATGGTAAGACCTATCTATGCATACTAATTTGGATGACCCCTCTGAAAAGTCGAGGGTCACAAGAGGCCGGCAAATGTGTGTAAAATGCAATTTTTTGATAAAATTGTAGGTATCAACATTTTTGCAAAATTTTCTATCAAATTTGGCACAAAGTTAGCTGATGATAAGACCTTCCTGTGCATACTAATTTAGTTGACCCATCACAAAGGTCAAGGGTCACAGGGGGTTGACAGATAAGTGAAAAATGCTTACATTTTCAGAAAACATGGATTTTGCTGGTGCAAAAGCCAGCCCTTATTGTCACAAAGGTCACACATATATGACTAAGTGCCAAAAGGTGAGCAAAAAGTGAGTGATCTCTTTTGCGGGAAACTAAAATCTGTTTAAAAAGACATGTGTTGACTTTAACAAGTGCAATGTGTGTGTGTATGATTGAAGATATACTGGCAATATACTGCACCTAATGTAAAGCCGTTTGGCGAGTATACTGTAAAAAGCCAGAATTCACCAATAAAAATCGGCCCGGGAAAGCGGACAACGATTTGACGTCGGTCTTTTTTGATCTCGCGTGTTTAAGCAACAATAACAAACCTGGTGCTAACCATGCCCATATGTTCGGGGAATGTTGATCTTATAATCCGTGTATTTCCAAGATTTGAAGGTAAGCCATGCTATTGTTTATTGCTGTTGAAAGTAGCCTCTGTCGGATGTCAGGTTTGTCGCAACAGAAGCATCTTAATTTCTGCGAACTTGTGCTAGAGAAAGGCACGCTGACCCAAACCGGAAATGGCGTCATTGCGTTGTTTCGCTTTCATTGAATATTTGATACGCTTCAAATTTACTTTTCCGTCACAGTTTTTTAAGCTGGCAAAAAAATTGTGAACGGCCAGTTTTTGTCGCAAGATCTGACGTTCAACTATTTGACAAGTTTAACGAAGTTGTTTTGGTTTTTTGGGTCTACGACCGTCCGGTTATGACAGATGCATTATGGGCCACATTCCAGCGTGGTTGTTTTAAATGTCCGGTCTGTCAATGGAGAGCTACAACTTGTGGCATTTTGTCGCAACCGTTTTCATAAATCTGACGTTCGATCACTTCTGACATTCGACTGTAATTATAGACAATATTATGAGCTAAATGTTTATTTTATAAATATTGTAAATGTAAGGGACCATTTTCAAGAGTTTGAATCGCCCGACACTCCAGTACCGATTTTAGGCAGTAGGTTAGAGAATGGAGATGATTTCTTGTGATAACAAGTTTTATTGCGACGACCGCTGCTGTAGCAACATTTGTTGCTGCAATCCTGACGTTCAACACATATGGATTGTAGAATTTTTTTTTGGAGAAGACACTGTTAAAATGAGCCATTATGGACAACGAATTGCATAGCCGTTAAGACCTTCTGAATCTGAGGGTCAGAGTTAAAATAATGCACTCCTGAAGCCTGTACACAGATGAAATTTATTTGAATATTTGTTTTATTTTTACAGGCGCAGACTGTTTAGCACATCATGTTTTATCATGTATATTACATCAGAAAGTTGTATGCAGTTTGTTCTTCATATCTGTTTAGTTTGTTAAATAATGTGCTTGAAACTGGGGGAAAGGCTTTGTATTTGTGGCTTCTGATAAGTATCCCGGGGATATCTGCTGCAATCCTGATGTTCGACCTACGTTACAAATTCTGGCCCTGACTGCCAATAAATATATTTGGGCAGCAAAGATGACTCTCATTGTGCTCTTCTGTGTGCATGTATTCCTGTGAGTGGTATACATAACACGACAAAGTGTGTTTTTCTTGCTTGTAGGATATTTTAAAACTTGAATATGGTCGGATGTCAGGTATTGCAACACAAATCATGTTCAGGGATTAGAACATTCTAAGCCAAAGAGCAGTAATTGTTTGGATAGGTCAATTGTGACCACTACTTATTATTTTAACTGTTTGGAAACAGATTTGTGTTTTTTATCCCACCAATTTAGAGGCACTATGTCGCAATACCTGATGTCTGACATATCCAGACTTAAAATTTTTAACGGCCATTTTCTCAAAAACCATTTCAGATATTATCTTTTTCTTTTACAAACACATTACCAATACAGTGTACATCACCCAAATACATTTTCTGGTACTTTATGTCAAACTTTGATTTTCAACCCAGTTGTCCTCTTTGTGAGATCACCTTTTGGCACTTAGTCATGGATACAAATTCCATCCGAATCTGAAGCGGGTCCGAAACAGTAACGTTCGTGCAAGTCCTTTTCATGTTTGCGAGTTTCCATATCATTATATTATCATGATGGCATGTTTGTGAGTTTTTATATCCTGATGCAGAAACAAATTTGCATCAGACTCCAAACGAAAATGGTGCAGTTTTTTTAAGGAAAATTGCATCACCGTATTGTGTTCAGATCGTATTTGTATAGGATTTGTGCTTATGGAACCATAGCTTTAGACAGCACAAAACAGCATTAATATTGACACACATTAGTCTTACGCTTAGTCTTTCATTTCTTTCCTTGTGGCTTTTGCCTCTTGCATTCACAGGGTGCAGGTATCAGACAGTTTTTAAAAAGTAAGAGTTTGGTTCACATTTTTTGTGGCGTGTACTGTGCTAGCTGTCATTTAATTTGATTGCATATTCTTTTATTTCAGGACAACTCCAACTTGTACATGGTGTTAGAATTTGTCTCAGGCGGTGAAATGTTCTCACATTTACGAAGAATAGGACGCTTCAGGTAAGCTTTGTTGCTGAACTGCTTTTTAAACACATTGCCTATTTGAGACAGAATAACTTGCATCAAGTCAATTTTTTTAAGGACTTGTCAAAATTATTCTCTAGGAATTGAGAGGACCATGCACATTTTTTTTTTCAAACTTGTATGAATACGGAAGTTTCTTAAAGTTAACACTTTTACTTCTGTGAAAAAGACTATGTCAGCAAATTCTAGTTATCTGATTTTCTCTTTACTGACGTGCTTTTTTTGGGGGACAATTTCTGCACCTTACCTGTGGCAGAAACTACTTCAAAATTTGCTAAACATTAAGGTTACCTTCTCCAGGGTGGGCTTGATTGCTAAAATATGCCAGTACAACAGGTTCTCAATATTGCATTGCCTCACTCTTCTTTTCACATTCCATGCTTTTACCCCTTGTGTGCGATGTGAGAACTCTCTTAGGTAGCAAAGAGGAGCAAATAAGTCATTCATTTTACAACATTCAACTTCATAAACAAAGTCTAGTCCTCTGTGTATCGTGACCAAAAGTCATAGCAAGAACATAAATTATAAAGGAGATGCTGAGAACTGTTTACCCTTCCTTGCCTTGGAGAAGGTCGCTTTAAGTTTTAGCGAAAAATTCATCATGCTTTCAGAGCTCTAATAGCACCTATTTTCTGCTGTAGCTGGTTTCATTTAATGGCACTTTTAATGATTTATTTATTTCATTTATTTCTAAAGTATTATTATTTTAGAATAGATGCCATTGTACTGGAATGTCCAAGAGAAATGTGATGATCTTTCAAAACTGAAGGTTTTCTTTCCTTCAAATTTTTTGCATGGGCTTTCAGTTTTTTCTTATATTCTCTGTGGTCAGATGTAGGTCGAATGAAAAATATGTATACAATGTATGAAAAACATCTTCTTTTCTTATATGTTTATGAATGTTCATGAAAATTTTATGAAGCAAATTTGTTTCTCTTCTGGTTAATTTTTAACAAAAATCATATGTTACAAATAGGACCATTGCATTTTATTACAAAACGCTTTTGCTATGGTGCCAATCTTGGCGTTGATTATGATTATAAGAATATAAGCCTTTATAGCTTGTTTTGTGCTAGTCAGTTTTGAGTGTATGACAGGTACTCGATGTGTAAAGAATTTCCCCTTTGTGCAAAATGCTCTTTCAGAAACTATTGAATTAACACTGCATGGTACACTAATGAAGTATGTGCATTTGTTACACACATGCACAGAAATGATCATCCATTCAATGACTGCAAAATTTTTCATTCACCTTATAATGTCCTGATTGTATCATCTGCTCATTTCTGAACATAATGGTTTGGTTTTTTCGCTAAACATGAGTTTCCTGCACAACTGTGACTAACATTTCTGTACTTTGTGCCAGACATATATTTTGCTCTGTTTAGTTGGGCTTATTTTTTTTTTTAACAATTGTTATGTATTACTGTTAAATTTTTGCTTAATAGTACTTTGCTTTTCAAAGCTTTTCATAGCTTTTCAGTTAGTCACACATGTAATATATATGCCACTGAAGTAAATTTTTTAGATATTTTGGGCTTCACTTTCAGTTCTGTATGGTAGTCCATTTATGTACTTGTAAGCCTTCCAGGTCATTGTGTGGCAGTATCAGTCTCTCAGATACCTAGCTGAAACAAGATATTTTTGAAGTTTTTTGTTTCTGTGACGATGTGATACTCAGGCAGGATTTCTCAACATTATATTTTCATATTATGCAGAAGGTAACCTTAGGACAAAGGAGATTTCTTTTCCAACTGTCAAGAAATGTCAAACATTTGTAATACCTTTGCAATTAGCATTTTAAATACTTATCCTTTTTATAAAACTTGTATTCATGGACAGACCTTTACAAAATTTCAGATGTGTAGCCTTGTGTGAATTGATTATTGTCAAATTCAAATCATGCTATGTAGCCATTGAGAAAGATGAAATTAGTATTTTATATGTTTAGTGTTATGTTTATGCATAGATTGTGCAGGAAACATTCATGAATATTTTTTCTGATGTTCACATGCTTTATTGGTTTTCCCTACAGTGAGTCCCACGCCAGATTTTATGCTGCGCAAATTACTTTGTCCTTCGAATACCTGCAATATCTGGATCTTGTATACAGAGATCTCAAACCTGAAAATTTGCTCATAGGCCTTGATGGTTACTGCAAAGTAAGTGTTGAGGAGTTGCTTTAAATGCTGATTTGTTTCCATTTGCTGTCCAGATGTTTGAGGCAAAGACAGAGAAACACATAAATGTGCACAACTTTGATTGTTCGCTTAAGATGGAAAAGTAGAATCTTTGGGTGTCGGTGCAAATGGGTAGACAGACAGGAAAAACCATAGCTTTGATCTTTGGATTATGTTACGCATAGTTAGTGTTTCTCTGCCTTGCTTCTGCCATTGTTTACCAGGTTGTGTGTTGATGACATGTTAATGGATTTTTTTCCTTGTTGAAAGTTGAAGTGACATGTTTCTTACACTTTTCTTTGACAGCGAGCCGCATTCCCGATTTTACGCTGCACAAATTGTCTTGGTTGAGGAATACTTGCATCACTTGGATATAATGTACCGAGATTTAAAACCAGAGAACTTACTGATAGATTCCCAGGGGTATCTGAAGGTAGGGTCTGACAAAATGTCTTCTCTAGACTTCCATCCAATTTTCTGCTACTGGGTTGCCTAGCTTCGTGTTGCACTTGCTTCCGTGGCCATGTGGTGATGGTTTTTTGGGGGACCAGGGAAGCTTTTGGCCTTGTTCTCCTTGTTTGACCTTTTTAGTCTTACACTAATCTGTATGATATTGCTATTTTGAGTTTGGTTTTATTGTGTACGCATAGCAATTTCAAAATCTTTAAGAATCTTTTAGTGCAAGTAAAATGTAAAAGGGTTCTTATTTTGTCAGTTTTGTTAATAAAAAGTATTATGCATTTCCATTACAAATAAATACAGGCCAGTTATGCCTTTTATAAAGCGAAGTGTTGGATCCAAATTGTTCATGGGTGATAATGTAGGTGTTACAATTAATGGTGATTCAGAACAAAATAGTCACATCAAGAGGGCATAGGTGTGCTGGTCTGTTTCTGGACCCTTCCGTTTGGAGCCATGTCAGCTTCATGCTGTAGGATGCAAAATTACACGCCAGCACACAATTATACACTTATCTACCAGTAGGCATCATGAGTAGAGATTGAGGTGGGATTTTTTTTTTTTTTTTTTTTTTTTTTTTTTGGGGGGGGGGGGGGGTGTTGCTTATGCGCATGGCAAAGTAGTAATGAGAATTGTAACAACACACTCACCCTTTACCCCCCTGTGTGCATGCAGCCACAGGTACTCTAGACAGTAGTGGGGGGGGGGGGGGGATTCATGCACACAGGGGTTAAACAATTATAAACTGAGGCATGTCAGAGTAGTTTTTGTGTTGGCGAGACCACAGAAGTGCATGTTGTGGTCTCAGGTGTAGTGGACTCCTCACACCAGTTATGATCGGTTCATACTAATACGATGGTAGAGCAGAGAAGCATCCAAAGATTAAGCCAGGATAGATCCTCCATCCGCCGCATGCTGCTTACCAAACTGCAGCACCAAAACAACTCCAGCGCCCTTAATGACATGGGTCAATCTCCACAGTTTTTGCATGCTCCTGTATACTACACTATAAGATAAAGAGACCACAGGTCTCTGACTCCCACAGGATGCCCGGTGAGGAAAAGGTCTTTGGGTCAACATCAGCCTCAGCTGACCTTTTGCTTACCAAGTGATTTTCCTTTGCAAGTCTGTGTAAATTCAGCACTACAATAATACAGTTGCGAATGATATGGTCTGACTTTATGGCTCAGGTACCATGATATACTGAGGCTAAATTGAACTATAAGCACTTACTGACAAGGCATGGATGGATCAGGATAAAGCTTTGTAAAGCTGGTCCAAAGTTGGTCCGTCATCCATTTTGACACTAAACTGAAAGAGTGAAGTTACTTCACTAACTACTGAGAGCAGGAATCTGTTCAGCAACAGTGATGCGCTGGAATAAGACAACACATACAGAACAAAATCAGAATTAATGTACAACTAAACTAATATTTTTGTACCATGGAAAGTTTTTGTGTATGCTTAGACAGGCAACTGTTCTGTTCTGTGTGGAATTGAGAAAATGAACTTTTATTCTATTGCATCACTTCTGTACAGAGCAGTATGGTTTAAAATAAACACACATTGCTTTGGGTGACCAGCCATATTTGTCTTGTTACCATGGGAGACCAGTGTGCAGCTGAAGGCACTTGTATCCCCTACCAGACATTTAATGGGCCAGATTTGTGTGTGTTGTTTTGAGCGATCCAATGTGAGGCTTTCGTGTCCTCAGGAATGGTAGAAAAGTAAAATCATGAAAATTTCACATTCAGCTCAACGTTGAAGTAGGGAGAGCTTTTGTTTTACTATGCTTATCGCATCTCCAAATTAATGACTACTGTGTGTCAATTCTACTGTTTTTCTATCTAAATCATGATGTGGTTGTTCACCCAAGAGAAAGATATGAGACTTGAGTCCCACTCCCAGATTCCATAGTGAGGATATAGGACTCAAGTATTATGTTTTATTACATTTAGAAAATGCTCAGGTGTCGACAGGTAGAAAAAGAAGAATTACCACCCCCACCTCACTCAGTTTTTCTGTATGGGACTTGTACTTTTGTAGGCTAGAATGACGTAGTAAATCAGTTTGGCTCAGTAGTGAAATCTTTTTACTGGTATATCATGTAGTGCTGTCTTGACTGTGATGTTGCCACAGAGAATATTTTTGGTGTCCAGTTATTTTCCCCAACAGGGCAATACTTTTACTTTTCCTCAGTCATTAACCCATTTAACCCCACGGCTGCATTTCCCAAATTTTGGAGGTGTTCCCTAACGACTATGTACCGACTGCAGGAGATGGATTGACCATGATAATTAAAGGGTCATGCCAGATTAGCTTGGTGCCTTCGTGATCAGTCTACCTCCTGCTGTGGGACATTGGGGCTAAATGGGCGTTGGCATTTTTTCTTCCAAAGAGCACAACATAATGTGTGCTTTATCTACATAGGTTGTAGAGCATAAAGCAATTCACTTATGTTTATCTGCTGGAAAGTAATGAAGGTGGCTGGATGGGGTAGGGAGATATACATTTTTTTAACGTTTGGCTTGTGTTTCTTCAAACATGTCTTAAACAAACATTGATTTTCATGAGCCATACTTGCGACTTAGGTTTTATAAAAGGTCGTTAAATGCCCTTTACTGTGTCCATAAATTTACATAGATCAAGTACCTTTCCTGATTATGAGGTTGCAAAAGTACAAGGTTGACTGTTACTCAGTGTTACAGTGTTATGCAGAGAGTAACGTTCTGTCTGCACAGTCAGACAACTGGAGCTCACTAGGTGTCTTTTGTACACAGAGAAAAGAGAGAGAGGGATGCGAAAACAAATACAAGTGTAGACAGGGCGCTTGTAGCGGATAAAGAAGGCCCTTGTAAAGTGCATGGTGTTGAACGGCAGGAATAGTTGGCAGGGGCTTGGACGTGCAGACTTGAAATAGAACGCCAGTTCGTGCTATCTTTCCACAGACCCAGATTTGCCGAGGCATATCTGCCAAAAGCGTAGGTTCTCATTCTCGGCAACCACAGGGGCCGGTGGGAATCTGTGCCTCTCTCTGTTCGTGATTTGCCCTAGTTATAACTACAAAACATCCTTTGGTTTAGGATATCATCCATGGTTTAGGCCTACGAACCTGTAGCAACAATAGAGTGCACATCTTTTAGACGACTTAGGCAACCCTAGATCTGTTTTAGCGCAGAGTGTGTGTACATTCCCTCTCCAAGCTCTTTCCCACCCCCATCTCCTTTGGCTGTTCCTTCACGACATCTTACAGCCCCTTTTTTTCATTCCTCCCTGCTCTCTTTTTCTGTTTGACTAGCCCACTGTGCCTTCCTAACTTAGAGTGTGAGCCATCCCAGAACCCACCCAGATGATCTGGGTCTCTCATGCTGCTAGCCCAGCTCTCTCTTGCACTGCTCTGTCTCAATATTAGCCTGTCTCCTGATTTTTCAGTTCGCCGTGACTCAATAGAATTTTGAGTAGAATTTGCTCCTGTGTGAGTTCACTTGCTAAAAAGACATAAACCTTCTTGCCATGACTTAGAGGTGATAACTGTCTCTTGACATGGTTGGAATTTGAAAATTGTGGGGTTTCTTTTCTTTATGTCTCAGTGGGGAGCTAATTAAATTAACAAAGAACCCAGTAAAAGGTTAATGACAAATTATGCATTATATGTGTAAGAAAACTATAAAAATGTTTTTAAAAGTTATGGGTGAATTTGTGCATTTAGATGTAAGTCGGTCATTGTTAATACCAGTAGTGAGTAAGAAAGGTTCTGTCAATGGGGAAAGGGATAATAAGAAAATATCCTTCATGGCCATTTTTCTGTTCATGCCCCTATGTACAGCTTTTTTCTGGGTGTCCCCTCAGTTTCCTTTGGTTCATTTTATATTTTGTTTGCTGGGTACCTCCAAAGCTGCTGCTCTTTTTGCTGTGTCAGTGTTTTATGTTGCGCTGTTGATGTGGATACCTGTATGTGTAGTTGTAAATCCGAATTGCTAGCTCTCATTATGTCATTTTCCATCACCAACTCATTATCACAGTCGATATCGCACAGCATGGGAACAGCAGAGGGGAGACAACTGGTTTGGTGGCTAAAACTCGAAAAGAAACATTTCAGAATTTACAGGTTTAAGAAAAATCATGATGTCTGGACAGACAACTGGACAAAAGATAACAGCTTTTTCATTGAATGATAAATTACAGAGCTAATGGACTTTGAGTTTGATTCTTGAGAATCACTAAGAATCACTGGTCAGATACGGTCAGAAACATAGCTGCAAATTATGAAAGGGCCAACTATCTTTTCTTATGCTGGTTGTCTTCCAATGCAGTACTCTTCATGTTTTTCATCTTCCTTCACTGACGCATCACATATCATTTATCAAGCTTTGCTTCATGTGTATTCATTCTTTGTACAACATTATCCATCTTGTGCTGTGTGTATATGTGTACATGTACACTTCGTGCATAATAATTTATAGGAAGCTGGAGCTTTGGTGGAGTTGGTATCGGGCAATAAAGTATTATGTGCAATGGCCACATGCAAATCAGCTTTTTTTTTTTCTTTTTTTTCTTTTTTTTTTTTTTTTTTTTTTTGGGGGGGGGGGGGGGGGGGGGCAGGTTTATGTTGTTGAAAAATCAGACATAATACTACACATTCTGATTTAGGGTCTCATCCTTACTGTCTAACTTATGCCCACCTCACCCCTGTACCCTTACATTGTTACAACTTCTTTTTACACCATCTTGTTCTTTTCATTATTTTGTCTAACTTCAAGCTTTATTTACCTCATGTCTTGTGTTGCAAGAAAGAGGTCTAGGT
Source organism: Semisulcospira habei (assembly GCA_036245525.1). NCBI lineage: Eukaryota > Metazoa > Mollusca > Gastropoda > Semisulcospiridae > Semisulcospira > Semisulcospira habei. The sequence continues at coordinate 143,646,590 of BTPG01000005.1, read as the reverse complement.
ATTTTATCAGCAGGAATGTTTCAATATATGTGAAATGATGGCTTATTTCCCATTATGCACCTTCAGTTGCTCAGTTCTTCCAATAAATGGGGAGTTTTAGCACGGCATATCTGGCGAACTGAGCAGAGAGTGGTGTTTGTCTGGCACAGTGGGAAGTGTTAAGTCATTGTTTCATTTGATCATTCCATGATTTTACCTGAGATCTTGACTTTTCTATATCTAGGGCTAGGAAAACTATGAATATTTGATTTCATCTGTTGTGATACTGATAGGAAATAACAATGGGTGTTTTAGGGTGCACATTTGGTAATTGCTAGAGCTATAGTGATGGGATTTAGAGCTGAATTGCTTTCATCTCAAGGCGATGACCTTTTGTAGTGTTCAGCAGTATGAAACATCAAAATCCTGTTCAAAATGATGAGACATTATTCATGCACTTTGTCATGCATTTTTTCATTTTTTGGGTTGTAACTCTTTCATCTCTTTGCAAACACACACTTTAAAGGACTCTTGAGTGAGAGTTGGACAGGCACTACATTGGTGGCCTAACTTAATCTGGCTTCCTTGTGTAGGGGTCAAGGGAGATAAGCAGTCTTTCCAAACACTTTTCCGCATGCCACCACTTAACTAAGATGTCTAGTGGGGTGTGCCTATAGTGATAACGGGATGTTTTCACTCACCAGAAACTCTTTCTTTTGCATAACAGCATGTGTAGGTTAGATTTTCCAATTAAGAATCAACACCTTTCTAGAGTGTGCACTACAATGCTCTAAATGAGTATTGCATGTTCGGAAAGGCGTTGATTTATAGGTTATCTCTTTACCCGTTGCGTGTCGGTAGCAGTTTTATTTGCGATGATTCCTGTAGGAATCATCGCGACTAAAACTGCTACTGACATGCAACGGGTTTATAAGTCATCTCTTTGCAATTTTTGCACACACACACACACACACACACACACACACACACACACACACACACACACACACACACACACACACACGGATGGTTGAGGAAAACTGCACTTTTTTCAGTTTTATCTTTTGGGGTAATGGTTGTATTCTTAAATGTTGTGCTACTGCTAGAGCACAAGTGCAGCAAGATGTGCAAAAGAGGATATTTGTAGTGAAACATTTCCACTTCACTTTAAATGTTTTATGACTTTCTCATCTTGTTACGCAAATATATGTAGTTTGTCTTTGAATTTTATCATGAGTCGTGTGTGTGTGTCCTAAGACAATTGCAGTTGTGTATAATTGTTAAGTTTGCCATGCAGATTTATTTAGCAGTTATTTCTGCAGTTCCAACGATAACAACTTGATAATGGAGCATAATGAAATTAATATTGCATGTTGCTTGAGATACTGCACGAGCCAAAACCATCAATAGAATTACAGACACAAACTTAATACTTTGAGTATGACATTAACATTATATCATAATCACACTCACTTAACCCAAATCATAACTGAGGCTAAAAGCATCAAATTTGTTACACTGCCATAATGCAAGCTACATTATGGTACTTACAGATAAGGGTATAGACCAATGGCTTTAGTTCAACAGTAGTGCCAGAATAGCTTGGCGCTCTAGACGCCAAGCTATTCTGGCACTATCCTTGATCCATTTTAGTCAAACTTATTTCACACATTGGAGTATTCTGAATGATAAGGGTTAAGAAATAACAAGTACATAATAATGATCAATTAAAAATTTTTATGTTGTATTGATTTAATTTGTTACAACATCTAATCTCAAATTTGGCTCGTGCAGTAAATCTCAAGCAACATGCAATATTAATTTCATTATGCTCCATTATCAAGTTGTTATCGTTGGAACTGCAGAAATAACTGCTAAATAAATCTGCATGGCAAACTTAACAATTATACACAACTGCAATTGTCTTAGGACACACACACACGACTCATGATAAAATTCAAAGACAAACTACATATATTTGCGTAACAAGATGAGAAAGTCATAAAACATTTAAAGTGAAGTGGAAATGTTTCACTACAAATATCCTCTTTTGCACATCTTGCTGCACTTGTGCTACTGCTAGAGCACAAGTGCAGCAAGATGTGCAAAAGAGATATTTGTAGTGAAACATTTCCACTTCACATTAAATGTTTTATGACTTTCTCATCTTGTTACGCAAATATATGTAGTTTGTCTTTGAATTTTATCATGAGTCGTGTGTGTGTGTCCTAAGACAATTGCAGTTGTGTATAATTGTTAAGTTTGCCATGCAGATTTATTTAGCAGTTATTTCTGCAGTTCCAACGATAACAACTTGATAATGGAGCATAATGAAATTAATATTGCATGTTGCTTGAGATACTGCACGAGCCAAATTTGAGATTAGATGTTGTAACAAATTAAATCAATACAACATAAAAATTTTAATTGATCATTATTATGTACTTGTTATATCTTAACCCTTATCATTCAGAATA